>VZTG01001923.1:0-76028 GCA_013397845.1 Melanocharis versteri | reverse complement strand
CCTCCGCCCCGCCGGACACGCGGCGGCCGCGCTCGGTTCGGGCGGGACCCGCGGGACCTCCGGCACTGCCGAGAGGCGGCACGGGCGGCGGCCGCCGCTGCCGCACCGCCACTGCCGCGGGGGGAGCCGAGCGCTGCTGAACGAAGCGGGCGCCGCTCCCACCCCACGCAGGAGCTTTGTCTCCTTGTCCCGGCAGCCGCGGCGACATCTTCCCCAGCGCGGCCGCGGTCCCACCCACGCGCAAACGTGGGTTTGGCTGAAAGAGCCCTCCCGGTTCCCCCCCGCTCCAGCTGCTCCAGCCCCGGAGCGGGCGCGGTGGGACCCCCGTGGGCGGCGGTTGCAGGGGCGCAGCGCTGCCGCCACGCACCTCCTGCAGCATCGCCGAGAGGAACCCTCTGGTGCAGAGGGAAATACATGGAAAAGGAACAAGTGGGACGAGGAGGTTTCCCTTGTGGGTGTTTTGCCCTGGTCCCAGATTTGGTGGTGGAGTTCTGCCCCGCTGGGCACGGGGAGAGGGAGCAGAGCCTCAGCGGGTGCAGGTGGTGTGTTGGGGCTGTGGTTTGTGTCTCCCCTGGGGCTGCCAGAGCAGGGCTGATGCAGGATGGAAGTGCGGAGGGGAGCAGGGCTGGCACAGCGTGCGGGCTGCGGGAAGAACATGCTGGGTAGAGGAACTCGGTTCTGCACCCTGGGCACAGCCACGCTTGGTGCTGGAGGAGCATCTAGCTCTGTCCCTCAGATCCTGCCCCGACACACGGAGATGAGCACAAGGCTCACTTGGACCGGGGCTGGGGACAGCTCTGCGAGGCCGGAGCCACTCTGTGTGGCGTCTGACCGAGGCGGGCAGCGGGTGCCCGCCAGCCCAGCGTGGTGTGGGCACTGGTGGTGCTCGGCCCTGGGCAGGGCCCGTGGCTGTGCGAGCAGCGGTGCTGCCGCGTGGCTCTTGCCAGCAGCACGTGTGCTGCCCCGGCCCCTCGCTGCTACCATCACTCCTAGATGCTGTGATTTATTGATGGCTCGCCGGGCTCCCAGCGCTCGGAGAAGGGCTGGTCTGCAGCAAGGAGCGATCAAAGCGCCGTGGGAAACAGCGCACTGAGCTCAAGTGCTGCCGGCTCCGCAGGCAGGGCTGAACCGCCGCCGCCCTCGGCATTCAGCGACCGAATCGCTGCGGATTTGCTGCTTCTGCTCTTGGGAGCAGCAGCACAATGGGGCTGAAGGAGGATTTAGTCACAGAGTGAGCCCAGAGCCTTGGGACCCTCAGCCTAGGGCCTCCCCACTCCATTGCCTACCAAGGAAAAAAAGAAACTTATTTTCAGTTCAGGCTCTCCCAGGTGGCTCTGAACTGCCAATCATCTCTTCCCGAACCCTGAGAAATACCCAGATCATGGCTCAGTAGATGGAAAAGATAATGGGAGATCGTGAAGGAGAAGAAAAGCAACCCAAACCAAGACATACACAAAGAAACCCTCATTTGCCTGCACTGTCTGACATCCTGAAAATGCTCCAGGCTGTTTGCAGAGCCTCACTCAACCCCACCCAGCCCTGCTCTCCTGGCACATGTGTGTGTCTGTCTCAGCTAAGGCTGTGCTTCGTTACTGCTGGGCTGCCCCAGCGGCACAAGCCCTGTGGCCATGGGGAGCCACAGAGGGGCTGAGCATCAGCGACAGAGGGAACACAAAGGGGCACCCGCAACTGTCTGGTGTCAGGGCAGCTCTGTGCTCACCTGGGTCACAAGGATGGCCAGCATGTGAGGATGCCACCAGGCCCCTTGGCCTGAGGAGAGACCTCAGGTGTCTGTGTACCTGGCACATTGCCCTCCAGCCAGCTCTCCTTATGGTCAGAGCAAAGCACTGTGCACGGACTCCTGGTGCTGCCCTCCCAGAGGCTCTGAGTGAGCTGAGGCACTCCTTGGTGCTTTGGCTTCTCCTCTCCCACGAGGACAGCACCAACTCCCTTTCCTGCTATCAAAGCTGATAAAAGCAAGCAGCAAGGACTTGTCTTTCTGACCATATCAGCAAAGGGAAATGCTGGCAGCTGCCTTTGTTTCTACTCCTTTGTAGATGGTCCGTGCTGGGAGAAGACAGGCTTGGCCAGGACCTTGGAGCCGTGCTCACCTCGCTTGTGTCTGTTTGTGCCAGCACAGCATCACACAATGTGGCTGCAGCTCCCCGCTTCCCGGGGACCTGGGCAAGTGGCATTTCTGTGGGCTCAAACCCATTGCAGCTGGTTTTGTGTGCCAGACACGTGCCTGCAGCAGGCAGTGAGCTCACAGCCCGAGTGCTGTCAGTGGGAGTGCTGAAATCTGGCAGCAAAGAGCACCAGGCACATAAAGACAGAGATGGTTTGGGTTTGGGGGTGGAGCTGAGAGCGGGGCTGTGGCCATGGCACGGCTTCCTGGGGAAAAGAGAGCGCTGGCTGCGCACAGGGCGGTGGTGGAGTTTCCATAATAACAAGGGAAAGATCAGAGGTGAAAAATGAACTGGTAAATGTGGACAGAAACAGCTGTCATGAATTTCTTTTTGTCCCACAGACACATGAATACATCACGGAACGTGTGTACGTGCCCTTTTTTCCCTGCAAACACTGATGGAGCATGCAACAGAAATCTTTCCCTGGCACACACATACATGCACACACTCATCTCTAATCCCTTTCCTGCTTGTATGTCAGAGAAAGCTATTTCCGGAACGTGAAATCTAGGTCAAAAAGAAGGAGAAAATCTGAAGGGATTGATAACAGTCCCTCCTAAAGGCCGTGTGGGATTAGCGAGGGGCCACAGTGGTGCTTCACCCCTGGCTGAGCAATGGTTCCTGGCCTGGTGTGAGCTCCCTGTGCCGTCCCACCACTGCTGCTTCCCCACACAGGAGAGAAGGCCATGACAGCCGAGAGGAGTGCAACAGAAATCACCTGCCTACACAGAGACCGGGATCACGGTACACAGAGGAGGAGGAGGAAGAGACACGACTTTCCCAGAAGACACATGACTCTCCCAGAAGCCGTGGAAACTCATCCCACAGTGAGCCAGCCCTTGGAGAGTGGGCCAGCACAATGAGGGGTGCAGGCACTTTGTCCTTCCTCCTAAGCACAGCCCTGCTGCCCCTGCAAGAGCATCAGTGTCAGGGGACTGGGCTGGCACCTGCTGCCTCCCGGGGCAGGGCAGGGTCCCCAACACAGCCATGGGCCCAGAAGCCAGCTCTCTAATTCAGTCATAAACAGGGAAACAAAAGTGATACAAAGAAGATAGGAAGCAGGTGGGAGGCAGAGGGCAGCTGTTCTGCCCCGACCTTGGGGAGTATCTCTCCCAGGTAGTGCTCTCCTGCCCAGCCTGGGCTTGGCAAAGTTCTGGTATATGGATGGGCACAAGGTACATGCAGCCTTGGCCTCCCTGCAAGAGATCTGGACACAGGATAAGGAGCTGGACACCTGAGCTTTTTGGGAACAGGCTGCTGAATGCCAGGGCAGGATGCTCTGAGCAAGGGTGGTGTTACCAGGTGGCACAAGGAGGACTGGGAAGAGCTCAAGTAGAACTGGCTTGGCATGAGCTTTCCCTGCTGTATTTGCTTGCTCACCTCTGCTTTCCTGTTTCTCCTGGACATCAAATATTCCACTCTGCATTGCAAACAGTCTATTAAACAAGCAATTCCCAGAGCTGCCTCTAATAAGCAGGAGCCGGGGCTGGGGAGCCCTTTGTGGTGCTCGGGAGCCAGCGTGGCTGTCACCACCCGCCTGGCAATTAGAGGAATAGGTTCCACTGGGACTTTTGAGTCTCTGGCTGTGCAAGGCACAAAGCTTTGTTTAAGGCTGATCAAGGGCAGCTCATCATCTTTCTCGCTGGCTGTCAAATGGGAGCTAATTGCCTTGTAATGTGCCGGTGACACAGGCATTAGTGGGAGGAACTGGCGTGGCAGGGGTGTGACAGCTGTCAGGGCTCTCCCCCGTGCTCCTCACACACCCGGCATGGAGCTTGCTGCCCCTCCTCCTGCCCTCTGACAGTGCCTGAATCCCCCTGCTTTAGCATCCAACCCCCACATGGCCTTCAAGGAACAAGAAGCCTGTGCTGGCCCCAGCACTGCTGCTGGTGGTGCCTCTTTAGGATGTGTCCCTACAGAGACAAAAGCGTGTGGTCCCCATTCCTCTGGGCTGGTGCACAGATGCTGGATGAAGAAAGGCGTCCCTGGGATGTGTCTGGGTGGGGACTCTTAACTGTGTCATCCCAGAGCCCTTTGTGGAGCAGAGGCCATGAGCGACCATTACACCTGCAGGTGACAGTGCACCCACTCCTCCCCGCTGGTCCAGGCTGATGCCACCAAGCTGCCACCTGCTGCTCGGGAGGCCCCTCTCCTACACCACCAGCCACTTAGAGCCTCAGGGATGCACAGAAAAGACCCTGGGGGTGCTGATCAACAGCAGGTGAACATGAGCCAGGTGTGCCCAGGTGGGCAAGAGGCTAGTGACACCTGGCCTGTACCAGCCATGGTGCGGCAGCAGGACCAGGGCAGTGACTGTCCCCTGTTCTGGGCACTGGTGAGGCACCTCAAGTGTTGTGTCCATTTCTGGGCCCCTTGTGACAAGAATGACCTTGAGGGGCTGGAGCACCAGGAGCAGCTGAGGGAGCTGGGGTGCTCAGCCGGGAGAAAAGGAGGCTCAGGGGGGACCTCACTCTCTACAACTCCCTGACAGGAGGGAGGAGCCGGGTGGGGATCTGGCTATTCCCCTAGGTAACAAGTGGCAGGATGAGAGGAAATGGCCTCAGGTTGCACCAGAGGAGGTTTAGGTTGGATATTAGGGAAAACTTCTTCATGGAAAGGATGCTGAGGCACTGGTACAGGCTGCCCAGGGCAGTGGTGGAGTCAGCATCCCTGGGAAGTGTTCAAAAAACTTATGGATGTGGCACTTGGGGACATGGTTTAGTGGTGGGCTTGGCAGTGCTGGGTTAACAGTTAGACCCCATGATCCTAAAGGGCTTTTCCAACCAAAATAATTCCATGATTTGCTGAGGAACTGAGCCCAGATGGTTGATTAGAGGTGTGAGTGCTGTCCAGATGTGTCTCCTGCCTCCCACATCCCGTGGACGTACAACCACAGATGCTCCTCTCTGCTCCCCAGCCCTCCAACAAAACCTTTCCCTCCCCAGGCCCCAGCAGCCAATGTGAAGAGTTGGGGGATGCTCTGGGAACCAGCAGAACTGGGTCATGTCAGAGAGAGGTGGCACCCAGGCATTTTGGAAGCCCCCTCTGTGCTGTGCCTGCTGCTGCCCAGTGTCAGCCTGGAACTGTGGCAGCACCGAGCTCAGCAGTGCTGAGCCAGCAAGGAGAGGGCTGTGGGAGAGGGGCAGCCAGGTGGGAGGAGTGTGGGACAGAAGTAGAGTGGAAAGGGTGGCAGGAAGGAGGGACAGCGCTGAGCAAACAGCCCATCCCTCCCAGGGGATCTCTTCCAGTTCCTGCCTCCTCCCGTGGACCTTGACTGGGATGCCTCTGCGGCTCAGACCACTGAGGGGAGACGTTAGGCTATGCCCACATCTCTGGGGGGGAATGCCTGGAGCCAGGCAGGAAGGCTGCCAGTACTCCCTCCCCACTTGGGAGCTCTGCCCAGAGCTGGGATGTGCCTGTCTCCCACTGACAGCTCAGCCCAGTGCTCTGCAGCTTTGCCCACAGCAGATGAGCTGAGGCTGCTCTGAACCCCCTTGGTGCCAGAGCTGGTGCTGAGAGCCATCGTCCTGCTGGGCCTAACCCTGGCATCCCCATGGGGACAGGACATGCTGCCTCCACAGACAGCCCTGGGGAGATTCTGGATTCCTCCTGCTTGCTCTGGCATCTGCCTTGCACCATGTACAGGCACCACCATGTTCGGGAACATCAAGGTATCACCTTTCCTAACCGGTTCCCAAAATTATCCCCAGGATGGGACCTCTCAGCTCCTCACACCTGTGTTACACCTGAGCCCCATCTGGAGCACTGGGGCTGGCCAGAGCTGGAAAGGGCACAGGCTGCCTTGGAGAAAATGATGCAAAATGATGCAGATCAAGTGACTTGGAGCATCAGGGAAATACTGCCACGGCTCACTCAGCACAGGGATGCTGGGCTCTGGGGCTTGGGAAGGCTCATTAGTGCCTTGAAACTCAGTGCAAGACCTGTTTGTACCCCACAGCCAGGGATGTTGGGGCCCCTCTATGTGTCATCACAGTCACAGAATGGTTTGGGTTGAAAGGACCTTAAAGCTCATCCAGTCGCACCCTGGCCATGGGCAGGGACACCTCCCACTAGACCAGGCTGCTCCAAGCCCTGTCCAACCTGGCCTTGGACACTTCCAGGGATGGGGCAGCCACAGCTTCTCTGGGCACCCTGTGCAAGCACCTCACCAACCTCTAAGATCTTCCTGGAGCCTTCTCTTTTCCAGGTTGAACATTCCCACCTCTCTCAGCCTGTCTCCAGAGCAGAGGGGCTCCAGCCCTAGGAGCACCTCTGTGGCATCCTCTGGACTTGCTCCAGCAGCTCCACATCTTTCTTGTGTTGAGAGCCCCAGAGCTGGAGGTAGCTCTGCAGGAGGGTCTCATGAGAGCAGAGTAGAGCAGGGGGAATTTCCTCACTTGACCTGCTGGTCACACCTCCTTTGATGCAGCACCCAGAGCCCGTCTGCCATTCCAGCACCCACGTCCAGCTGCTGTCCATCCTCTCGGGCACACAGCAAGCCCCCATAAGCCCCCAAAAGTCATGGACAACCACAGCTGGGGATGCAAGTACCCGAGCCCAGCGCCTCACATGCTCGACAGCGCCCAGGCAGTGACAGCAGTGTCCCCTGTCCCCCGGCCCTGCTGGCCTCGCGCCCCGTCCCCTGTACGCCGCTGCACTCACTGCTGTTGGTGGGCAGGGTCCTGCTGCCGCTGAGGCTGCCCGTGGGCGGCGGGGAGATGGAGCGAACAGAGCCCGTGTCGTCTTCCTGGGAGCAGCCTGCCTGGATGGCGCGGAGGTAGCTGTGGCTCCGGGATCGGAAGTAGCTGGGCAGAGGCAGGTCCAGCACCTCCGCAGCCGCCGACTCGGCCTCGCTGTAGGTGGAGTCGCAGACGGGTTCGTACTGCTCCCCCAGCTCTGGCTCGGGTGCCTGCACGGGGACAGGGGCAGCCCGTCAGCCCCTGCCTGCGGCCGCCCGTCCCTTCCCTCCTGCTCCTCGCCCTCCGGCCACTCCTGCGTGCTCCCGCTCACGGCAGAGGGGACAGGAGGTGCAGTGGTCAGAGGTCAGTAGTCAGTGGTCAGTGCTGCTGGGGCACAGGGTGCCCGGGGCTCTCTGCTGAGAGAGGGAAGAGGGGCCCCCCCTTGGAGGCGAGAGGGTCCATGCTTGTGGAGTAGGGGACACTTACCAGCGCAGCACCTGTGAAACACCCCCAGTCCTGCTGGTGAGAGCACGTGTGGTCAAAATCCCAGTCCAGCCTCTGCCAGGGCCCCTGTCCCAGCATAGCTGGGAAGCCCCAGCCTCAGATGTGAGACCCCGCCAGGGCAGGCTTGCTCCTCGGGGGGCAACATGGGGAGACAGCAGGGGAGAGGCGTGGGCTGGGGGACAGCCCCCACACTTGCCTAGGGTGGGTCTTGGAATCCATCCCAGCCCCATTCCTGGTTAGGGCCAGGAAAGGGCTCAGCTGTGGCCAGGGGGGAGCAGGGCAGGGGCAGCTCTCCCACTACCCCTACCTTGCTCCCCCCTGCCCACAGCCCTGCCTTGCTGTCCCATGGCAGCTGCTGGGCAAATTTGGTCTTAGGAGAGGCTCAGCCAGGTCAAACCAGACCCAGTCCAGAGCAGACTCTTCTGAAATATAGGTGAGAGATGCTGAGACTGGCCCTGTTGCCCACATCCATCTCTCCTGGCCCTTTCTTTCTCCTGGCACTCAAGGACATTGTTTCTGCGCAGCATTGGCATCCGAGCTCCTCGAGGTTTGGCTCAAGAAGTTAATCTGTTTTTCCCCCTAAAACTGACAGTCCCTAAGCCCTTGCTGGGCCCAGGACTCAAGCTCTCCAGCTGCCCTGCAGTGCCCGGGTCAGGAGTGCTGTCTCCTTCTCCTCCTCTTTTCCTTCCCCTCCTGCCGCTGGCCTGGTCATGGGCTGACCCCAGAGCCTGCCTCACACCCTGGTATGGGTGTCCAGGCTGGCCCCACAAAGCTCCGTGAGGAAGGATGAGAGAAACACCAGCGGGACAATACCTGCTCTCCATGGGTAAATATCTGAGGGATAAGTGAGGGGGGTCCAAAGATCTGGAAGAAAGAGTTGGAGAAGGTTAAAGGCCAAGAACAGGGGTGCCCCTCACACAGACAGTCACTGCACAGGGACCGAGGACAAGGGGAGTGGGGGGCCCATCCCCTGGGGCCACTGCTGCTGACACTTCAGTACAAACTGAAGGGCTCATAAGATGACAAGCGAGGCCACACAGGCCCCTCTGACAGTGGCACGGACACGGCAAAGCTCCACAGGACACCTCAACCACAGGAGAAGCTGCTGAGCATTCAGCCTGCTGGGTGCACCATATATCCATGTATACCCACAGGGGACACTGGGAACACACTGTGCTGGGACACCCCTCGGCGCACAGGGGCAGCTGGACAAGGTGGCTGTGGCTCCCACTGAGCACCTCCGGGTAGCCCCCAGCATTGGCCAGCACCTCACAGCCAACAGAGCCAGGGGCGTGAGCAGTCCCAGTGCTCCATGAGGGGGGAATTGTCCTTCAGCCTGCAGGGCTGGGCTGGCCACCTTGCTGCTGTCTCCTGGTGCCAGAAGAAGCCACACAGCCGCTGTTCTGCCTCCCTAGCAGAGCAAAGCCACAGCACACACTCAGCATACGGACAGACCCCCGACAGACACTGTGCTGCCCGTGGGGGCACGGCTGCCTCCTCCTCCTCCTCTCCACCCCTGGGGCTCTGCCTGGCACCACCTGCCCACGATGACCTCTCTCGGGAAGGATCCAGGTTCAAAGTGTGCCTGAAAGAAGAGGCTTGGCTCTGGGGATGGGCCTGGCCCTTGCACAGGGCACAGCTCACAGCGGGGCTTGGCAGTGTTGGGGTCACCAGCTCTGTCCTCCTTGCTGTGACAGGGGGTGCTGACACACACACCTGGTGATCCCCGGACTGCCAGAAGGCTGCAAGGTGGAGCTGGGTGGGGACAAAACCAAGTAGAGAGGACTTGTCTGTCAGAGTTGGGGGTGTTCCCATGTGGGAAGACACTGGGGTCTGGCTGGACACACAAGGAAGGTGTTGGAGGTCACACAGAAGTGTGCAGGAACTGACTCTGGCACTGGGATGGATAAGTCCAGCATGCACTGGCAGATGAACCAGCTCCATCCTGGATAACAGCTTGTGGGAGGCCTCTCAATCCTGACCAGCTGCAGCTGAACTCTCTGGTTTTCAGGGGACAGTGGCAGAGTGCACATGATGGCAGCAGCCCCTCATGTGAGCGGGTGCTGTGGCAGTCAGTGTGCCCCCACCATCCCAGTGCCACCAGTCTGCTTCTGGGCTGGCTGCCTGCGCAGCTCCTGGCACATCATGGGCTGCTCACACCCTTCAGCTCCAAGACCCTCCTGATGTCTCCATGGGGGTGCTGCACTCAGCTCCTGGAAGCAGCTCTAGACATCGACAGAGCACAGACCCATGGTCTCCTGCAGAGGCTTCAGCACGGACTGACACACAAAGAACAAGGACACGATGGTCCTGACCCTGCTGTGCACCGAGACGCCCAGCACATTGCTGCCGCTGCTGCTGCACAAGGGACAGGACTGACCACAGGGAACAGGAATGCCCAGCAATGCCCCTGCTCCCCCCGAGCTTCTCTCCAAGGGCCCCGACCTCCGACTGCTCTGGGACAGCAGGAGACTCCAGCCAAGGGGCTCAGAGCCCCCCACACCTGGATGGGAACACAGGCAGGACATGCCCTTTTCTCCCCCTCACCCTGGGGCTTGTGATGCCCACCCTGCTGCTGTGCCCCCCCTGCACACACAGAGCAGCTGTGTGGGCACATGTCCCCATGCAGACATACAAGAACAGATGGGACAGAGGCCCAGGGTGACTGGGCTCGCTGGGCAAAGCTGTGGAGCCATCGCTGCCCTGCAGTGAAAGGGCTGAGATGAGCACACAGGACCTCTGCAAAGGCTCGTCCTGGCACCGGTTATCTCCTGGCCTGGGAGGCAGCTCCAGAGCAATCCCAGCCCCAAGGAGCTCCAGAGCAATCCCACAACCATAGTGTGGGGAGTTAGACCCATTTTGTATCAGCTGCATCCCAAATGTTGCGGTCGGGGCATGAACCCACCCTGTGGCCAGGGGTTTGCCACCCTCTGCCAGCACCTCACAGGTATCCTTGGCTCTGCCATGGGGCCCAGGAATATCCAAAAGAGACATCCCCAGCTGGCTGGCAGGACAGCCTCCCGAATGACGAGCACCTTGTTCCGGGGCCCAGTCTGCTGCATGAGGGATGAGGTCCTGAGCTGAGCAGGGTGACTGTCCCTGGTGACCCTGCAGGGTCCCAGGCTGGACACCACCAGGCGAGGTTGGCCCTGGCTCTGGACCCACTCAGTGGGCATGAGGGGCTTGCAGCAAGGTTGAATAGCCTTGCAGATGGTTCTGGGGGGTGACACAGTGAGACCCTAAGCCCTGAGCTTCCCCCAGCACTGTGGGGCATCCTCTGGGTTACCATACCTGTGGCAGAGGGATTTTGGCTGCACCAGCAGTGTGAGAGGAGGCAAAGCTGCAGGAAGGTCCAACAGGAGTCCTGATTAAAGAGCTGGCCATGACACTTTGGTAAAGCTGCCAGGGAACAGCCTGTGCAGTTCCTGGAGCACAGCCAGTGCCTTGTTTTGAAGAGAGAAGAAGATGCTCCCTCTCCCCTGAGCCGGCCTCCTCCCTCGCAGGCTGTGCCAGCACAGTGGGTCAGCACTTCAGCACCTCACCTGGTTGATGCAGCTGGACTCGTTGACACTGTCAGAGATCTGGTTGTATTCTTCCTCCCAGGTCGAGAACTTCGGAGGTAGGAGGATCTCAACAGAGTCCAGGCGGTCCAGGCTCCTGCCAGCAGAGAGAGGGTGTGAGGGTGGCCCCACGGCAGGGGCAGTGCTGGGGCAGTGCTGGAGCAGAGCCAGACCATCTCTGCCCATGGCCAGACCACCCTTGCCCACAGCCCCTCTGCCAGGCACAGGCACCAGGCACAGGCACGCGTGGCAGCACAGAGACGATGCTGGGCCCCACGTCCACTGCTTGGCTCCTGGAGAAGGCAGCGCTTCCTCACCCTGCTGGCCCCTGGCTCGGGTGTGGCACACAGGGAAAGGGTTGTGGGGTGCAGTGGAAGGAGAGGGGCAAGATTTCGGGTCCTGCTGCCCCCAGGAATGCACTGCAGATGCCAAGTTAGACCAGCTGAATCCCAGGGAGCATGTGGGATCTGTGCCAGCCCACAGACACAGCACTGCCTGGATTGCTGGAAAAGGGGAGAGGCAGGGTGAGAAATGACTTTTAATTTGTGTTTTGTGGACTTTGCAATTGGAAACAACTGCAAGATACATATATTTACATTTGTATAGAGGAACCCAAAAGATTATCTGGAAGAAGTCCAATGGGAACATAACTGGAATGACAATGCTGCATGAGCAGGGGATCAGTATTGATCAGTATTTCCAGTGCAGCTTTGCTGGGAGAAACTGCCTCTACGTCCTGGGGCACAGCAGCAGGCTCTGCACAGGAGGAGAGCAGGGCTGTCACTGAACCCGACCCAGCCCAGACCTCAGCTGAGACCCAGGCACGTGGGGGCTGGGAGGGATGGGGAAGGATGGGGTTCCGCAGGGGCTCTGTTCCACCACGAGACCCTGTGTGAAGGAGTCCTGGTCACAGGCTGGGTGCACACGGTGCAGGACATCGTCAGCCACAGTAGCCCGGGACAGCCTGGGGCCTCTCCCTCTGGAATCGCCTGTGATCCCAACAGAGGCCCTCATGGTGCCGCTTCCCCCACATTTGCCAGGGCTGTGGATACAGAGGTCTGATTATCACCTGCCTGGGGACAGCAGAGCTGAGGGCACAACAGGCCCTATGCAGCATGTGGGCATCTCACAGGGACTCTGAAGTGTCCATCTCGAGATGGGATGGGAGCAGGGAATTGTTCCTTCTGCCAGGGGAGATGGAGGAGACACCCAGGCCACATGGGGACCAAAGGCCATGTGACGCCACTAGCCCTGGGCTCTCTGCTGACTGCCGGGTTTCCCTCGTGCTGAGGGTTTTGTCTGTAAGCTCACATCACAAGCGAGCCATGTCCTGGGGTGGGCCGTGTCCCTGCCACCCCACCGGCCTTCACCTCGCCTGCCCACGGGGAAACCGAGTTTTAGAGCGGCCAACAGCCCTTACAAGGGCAGAGACCCTCGCAGAGGGACGGCTCGTGACTTGTTCTGTGCCCTGCCCTGGCTCTGGCTGCCCCTGCGGCCCCCCCGGCCCAGCCGCAGCCCGGGGTCCCTCGGCTGCCGGGGCTCGGGGCTGCGGCTGGGCGGCGAGGCCTGGTCACCAGGTGGCGGCCGCGCTCCGCTCCCGGCTCCATCCCCGGCTCCGGCTTCACCCCTGCTTTTATTGCCGGCTCCATTTCTGGCTCCAGTCCGAACCCCGGCTCCATTCTCGGCTCTATCCCTGGTTTCAGCCCTGGCTCCATCCCCGGTTCCGGCTCTAGTCCCGGCTCTATCCTCAGCTCCAGTTCTGGCTCCATTCCCGGCTCCGGCTCCGGTTCTGGCTCCAGCCTTGTCGCAGGCAGGGCCCCGCAGGGTCCTGGCCCCGCAGGGTCCTGCCCCCTCAGAGCTCCTGTAGGGACGAGCCCTGCCCGGAGCGCCCCGCAGCCGCACCCCTGCTGCCCCGACCCGCCGGGCTCCCCAGACCTTTCCCAGCATTGTCCCTACTCTGGCTGAGCCCAGCGCTCAGGGCAGGCCACATCCCGATGGACATGGTCTGGATGGACGACGCCCAGGGCAGAAGGAGCCCCAGCCTCTCTACGTGGGTATTTTTCACCAGAGACCCCATGACCGCACTCTGCTCCCCTGAGGTGGATGTGAAGGCTTGGAACAGGGATGGATCCAGAGCAGGTATTTCCAGGGCTCCCCACAGCTGATTTTGTCACCATCTCCCAGCAGAAAGCAGCACCTGGTCTCAATGTGAAGGCTCTGTGAGGGGTCCCCACAGTACCTGCACCCCACTCCCCTCAGCGTGCTGAGCCTCAGCAGTTCATTCCCAGTGGCTCCTGCTTCTTCCTGCCCCTCTGTACCACTGACAGCCACCCGAGCTGCAGCATCTGGAGCACTGACAGCCCCCAGGTGCCTCGTCCCGGGATGTGGAGCAGCTGCTGAGGACACTGCACAGCATCACTGCCCAGGTCACACAGAGCCCATCCTGCAGGACCAGCCTCTAGCCTAGCAAAGTTGCTGCTCTGCTCCCCCGGCTTTGTCTGTCTGGCTCAAACCACTGTGGGTCTTCCTCCCTCAGTACCTGGTGCCAAACCTCTCAGCTCCTCAGGATATCATCCAGCCCAGTGTGCCAACTTTCTGGCTGGTCACAGGGTCCCTGGACACCTCTGGAGCAGAGCAGCTCCAGGCACTGTCCCAGCAGGCCGAGTGTCCTCAGCCATGGCGGGTGAGCAGCTTCCGTGTCCAAGGGGCATCTTGAGCTTGGGATCTCTGCATTCCCCCAGAGCAGAAGATGCTTGGAGAGGAAATCCCCACAGCTCCATCAGACAAGTGCTCTCCCCATGGCTGAGGGGACAGGGACCTGGAGCAGCTCCTAACACCAGGGCTACTGGGAATCACCAGGATGGGGAGCTCTCTCCGTTCCTTTGCCACATCTCCTGTCCCACTTGTCTCCTCACCTCTCTGTTAGAGCTGGAGTGCAGGAGCCCTGCTGGGCTCTGATCCCACACGGGGCCTCTGTGGGGTACTGCTGCTGGCCAGACCCCCAAGGGCTGCTCCAGGGGCGGCCCTGAGGACCCATGCAGAGCTCCCAGAGGAGCTCCAGCGTTACCTTTGTGTGGTGCTCTGCTCACTCAGGGACTGTTGGGTGGCCTTGAGGTAACTCTGCCTCCGAGCTGCAGTTTTCGGGGATGGTTTGGGGCTGGTTTCTGAGTCTTCGCTATCATCATCCCCCATGGCTTTGATGTAACTCCCGCTCCGCATGCGCCGGCATGGGATCTCGCTGTCCTTGTCCCGGGACAGTGTGTTGTTCCACTCCCCGTGAGGCACCTGCAGGAGGAAGGGGAGCGTGAGCAGATGTGAGGGATGGCACATGCCCATGATCCTGGGACCAGCAGGATCATGGGGAATTGGGGAGATTCCTGGACCTTCCACTGGAGTGTAGTGGGAATAAGCAACACAATTCCTTTACAGCCCTCCCTTACCAGTTCATGCCAGGCAGCCCTTGGTTTGCTGGCCTCTTTTTTAGCACATCACAGCCATTCCCCGCTGCTGGACGCATCCATCCCAGACATGCTCACACAGCCAGGACAAGCTGCACAATGCCAGGCGTAACAGGAGGAGAGGGGACAGTCTCACTGGGCCTGTGTGGGGCACTGGGACAGGGCTGGACGCAGGTGTTCATTGCACAGACCACGTCACTGAATGTAAAGTGCTGTCGTGGAGCAGGGCTTGGGGGTCAGAGCTCAGACCTTCATGGGCTCTTTAAGGTTTTGAGTTGAATGTGACTCTGAGTGGCTGAAATTACTTTCTGGAACCAAGTCAGGCTCTTACAAGTCCCACTAGAGCAGCTTGGGCACACAGACCTTGTGCTGGCCTCTCTGCAGACAGGTGAGCAGCACCTTGGGCATGAAAAGCACTTCTAACCCCACCAAGATGACAACTCCACAATTAATTTAAGGCAGACATGGTCTCTTGTTCCCTCACTAGAGATGAGTGAGCTGATGGTCCCACGGGAGGCTTGAAGCACTGAGCAGCTACAGTAGCCACCACCCTGCCTGCCCATCCTGTGAAGGGTTTATGGGGGGACCGGAGGCAGAGCCAAGGTGCCCAGGACTGACCAGAATGAGCCACATGTGGTGTGGGACAAGTCAGGACAAAGATGGGGAAACCCAAGTTTCCAGGAGCAAACCTTGGCTTTGTGGCTCACTTGGATTGCTGCTGGCCTTTGTCCTGCCCATGAGCACATGGCCAAAGAGCAGCCAGGCCAGACGTGAGGATGCAGCAATGTCCATGCCATGCCAGTGCCAGGGCAGCCCAGGGCCACCCAGACTGCTCCAGCAGAAGCTGGGGATGCCGAAGGGAGCAGTGACAGGTCTTGTGCTGAGCACAGCTTGTGCTGACAAGAGCATCCACATTAGCTCTGCTGGTTGGAGCTGCTGGAGCTGTCCAGGAAGCTGGGAGACTGAGCAGCCACAGCTCACACAGTGCTCTAGGGATGCAGGACTGTGCTGTAGCTCCAATGAGCCAGAGCCCTGTGGTGCCTGTTCCCATCCCTGCTCCCAGCAGGGCTTCCGTGGGAGCCAGAGCCAGTCTGAGGTTGTCTGACGCTGCTGGGGTGTAGCACCTTCAGGTGAGGTTCAGATCTGCAGGCTGTGTCCAGCTGTAGGCTCAGTCCTCACAACACAGCCAAGGGCTTTCTCCTGTCTGAAGGAGCAGGGGCTCAGCCTGTGTCATGCCAGCCTGCTCTGTATGTCCACTCTGCGGAACAGACCCCAAACCACCCTTGTGGCTGCTTTGGTGACAGGCCCCTGCCCGGAGTGCGCCCATGACCCAGCACCCACATTTTTGGGGGATGTGGAACAGAGCCAGGGCTGATCCAGATGTGTGAGATCCAGCTGGGGACCGAAGTGGAGCGAGTCTTCCACATGAGGCACACACACTGGCCAGACCTCTCTGGCCCCACTTGCTGTTGGTGCGGATTTTCCCAGCTCATTCCACTCTGCTCCTGTCATCTTTGTGCTTCTAGGCTGGCTGCTTATGCGACTGCCCAGCTCAGGCGCTGTGGGTGTCATCTGTCAGGTCCTTATAAATGCAAGAGCCGAGAACCCTTTCCCTGCCAGGTGTGAGTGCTGCCTCTGCCCCGGCCTCTGTCTGTACTGGTGGCCTTGAGGCCAGGAGGGACCCCACCGGCTTCAGCTGAGTTCTGCCAGGGAAGGATCCCACAGGTCACTGGAATGCCGGGCTCTGACCCTTTCTAAAGGAGACAGGCACCCCGAGAATCACTTTTATATCAATCATGTTGGTGTCAGATCTGACTGGAAACTGCATTTTACAGTAGTAAAATGGGCTGCAGCTCCTGCCTGTGGGGTCTGGGCCAGCATAGGGCTGGGGAGGGCAGGCAGGGCTGGGGAGGGCAGGCAGGGCTGGTGAAGGGTGGCAGGGCTGGCTGCAGCCCCTGGCTGAGGAGGGCAGGGCCAGCCAGCAGCAAGTGTGCCACGCAGGACAGGGACTGCAGGACAGGGACTGCCAGCTGTCCCCTGTGCAGGGCCAGTGCTGGATGGTGTGGGGCAGTGACAGGTGCTGAGCTCAGCCCAGGACAGTGGGGGCTTTAAGACCTCGGGATCCTGCAGCTGCTCTGCTGCCACTGCTCGAGGGCGTGGGCTGGGGGCTGCTCAGTTCTGCCAGGGCTGCTGCATTTGCCTCCTGGCCTCGGGCTCTCTGGGCACAGCAGCACAAACACAGTTCCAGTGTGTCCCTCTGCTGCTGCAGCCCCAGCACTGCCTGCCCCACAAGGATCTGTCCCTCTCCCAGGAACAGCCTCCCTGGGGCATCACGACAGCGCCTGGTCCTGACCAAGCTGCCTTAACCCTCCTTTCCCTGCCTCTCCTCTGCTTTGTGCCTTGGGAAGGCAGCAGGACACAGAGATGCTCTCAGAGTGTTACGCATTCCAGTTCAGCAGCCAAGCGGAAGGAAGGTGCTCGGAGGACACCCTCTGAATCTGCTGCCCCCCACTTTGGAGCATGTCCCACCTCTGCCTGCACAGAGTCCACTGGGACTCCCATAGCTCTTGCTCCTGTGGGACAGAGAGCGAGACAAGTGTTTTGTAAGTGTCACACCTGCAAAGACAAGCAGGTGCTCTCGGGGCCCTGCAAAAGCAGTACGGGTCCTTTGGGTGCTGTTCAGGGTCCTCTGGAGTGCTTCCCTGCAGGAGGATGTGAGAAGCCTGTCCCACAGTCTGAAACTCTGCGATGCGGGTGACAAGCCCAGAGCAGCTTCTGTGATCAAGGACAGACCTGACAGTGGCCAGTGCAGCCCCTCGATGGCAGCAGCGTTCCCGGCAGGTGAGACGCGGAGCTCTGAGCACAGCCTTTGTGTCACGCCGAAGTGGGCATGAGGGCACCCAGGCCTGGCACAGAGCAGCTCCGGCGGCTCCTCATAGGCGGTGGGACCGTGCTTCCCTTCCTGCTGCTCTCCCAGCTGCGGCCTTGGCTCTGCCCACGGTGCTTTGGGTGGTGTGGAAGGGGTGGGAGTAAGAGGATGCTCAGGTCTGGAGACTTTATGGGGACTTGGGGATGCACCTGCCTGGAGGCTGCACGGAGTTGAGGAGTCGGCAGCAGGGATGGTCTGCCAGGCTGCAGGATGGGGGTCCTTCCTCATGCCCAGTTGTGGTCCATGTGGTGCCATGCGGTGCAGGGATGTGGGATCCAGGCATGTGTCCACCCCTGGAGCTGGGCTCCACTGCTGCCACAACACTGCATTGTCACCAAGTGCTGCACAGTCACCAACCAGCAGCACTGTCTGGTTCCGACGCTCTCTTGCCACGAGCCAAGCGCGGAGGGAAAAGGGAAAGGGCCATGGGGGAGGCTTCCCTCGGGGCATCCCCCAGTCCCAGGAGAACTAACGGAGTGAGGAGTGGGGGGAAGGGAAAAGCTCCACTCCTGAGCTCTGGCAGGAGCTGCAGCACTCCCTCCACTCGGGGCAGGTCACGGGGAAGAGACTTGAGGAGCAAACAGGGTTTCCATCACACAAGTGCCAGCTCTGCCATGCAGCCCAGCCCCGCACACACGGACATGCAGCACAGGAACGCCCTGCTGAGCACTCCAGGGGTGCACAGGCCATGCACAGGGTCCACTGCTGCAGGCACACCGCTGCTCTCTCGGTGGCTGTGTCCCTTGTGCTGTCCCAAGGGCTCAGCCATGGGTTCAGCCATGTCCTCGGGAAAGCAAGCTGGACCCAAGCTGTCCCTCTGGCAGGGCACCCTCTGGGAAGGACCTGGGCTGTATCCCTGCTCCATGGCAGCTTGGTGGGGCTGGCGTGAGGCACTCAGCATCGTGGAGTGGCTGGCACTGAAGAGGCCATCCACTATGGATTATGAATTGCTTTCAGGGCTCCTGGGGGTTAACGAAGCTCTGGTGTGGTCTGACTGTAGGTGGGGTTGGGGAGGCTGATCAGGTTAATGGTGACTGTCCCCTGGGAGCCCCCACACTGCCCGTCCCTTCGGTGCTGTCTGCAGATCCACAGCTCCTGCTCCTGCCTGGGGCATCTCCCACTGCAAGGAGCTTCTCAGCCTCTTTTCTTGTGCTCTCAGCTGTACATGGGGCCCATGGGGACAGGGAATGGGGAGCACAGCCTCCCTCCTTGGGGACTGTGTTCTAAGGATGGGGTTGTGTCATCCTAGGGACTGATCCGAGAGACCCCTACCCTGATGGGTCAGGGCTGGACCTGGAGCTGGGTGATCACCAGCTCCAACATCTGGGTATGGATGTTTCCAGGGCCTGGAAACATCACATGGACCCCCAGTAGCTCCTGATGAATCCCCAAAATACCCAGACCCTTCAAATGGGGTGGGAGAGGTGAATAGCCTTGGGGGCTTACCCAGCCTGGAGGTTGGGGTGACCTGTTTGGGACTGGGTGCTGGGGTTCTTGGTTCTGGTGGTAAGCTGCTGGTGAACCAAACACAGGGGCTGCGCCGGGCACTGGGGATGTTGGTCACACCCCGGTGTCCCCCAGTGCCCCTCCAGCCACGCCAGTCGTGGCTGTCGGCTGCTGCCTACCTACTCCAAGTCCAGTGGCACAGGCTGCTGCCCCTGGCCAATGGTCCCAGGAGGATCAGAGTGGAAGAGAGCTGGGCAACAGCTCCTCCTCAAAACAAGATCCCTACCTGGGCGCTGCCTGCGTCGGTCGGCCTGCGGCTGAGGGGCTGGTCCCACCTCCGCGGGGGCTCGCTCGGCTGCCGTGGGGCACCTGTGTCCTCCCAGCCGAGCGGTGGGGCTGCCCAGCTGCTGGCCAGGCCTGTGCCACCCAGCTGTGCCCACAGCCCTGCGTCAGGCTGTCGAGAAACGGAGGCTCATTACATGAGGGGGAATGAGCAGGGCAGCCTTGCACCCCAGAGCCCAGGGGCTGTTGGGGCTGCCTGCTGGGCTCTGTGCTGCATCCTGAGAGGAACACGGCCCTTGGAGAGCTTGGCTATAGCTCTTTAACCTCAAATTCTTAACTGGAAGGAGCAGGGGCAAAGAAAAAGAAACCAGGCCAAGACCATTTTCCCTGCTGGTGTTCCTGATGCAGTCAGTTCAGTCCCTTGGAAATTTGATTTGCAGACGTGGCCAGCGAGGTATTGGAAGCCGAGTGTGCTTCAATAATTCATCGCTTTTTAAAGCCTCTAAACCCACTGGGCACAGCCAGGGAAGCCCCTGGCACCTCTGCATTAAAAGGATGCTAGAGATTTACATACACAGACTGATCCCCTCCTCCCCCCATCCAGGCCTGGCTTATTTGTCTTCATTCCTCTCTCTAGGGCACAATCAGGTTCATGCTGTTCCAGCGCTGCTTTTGGAACTTGCCACAGACCTGGAGCTGTTGGTGCCAGGTTTTCAAAGCAGCATCAGCCATGCGGGCCATGCAATCGGGGCTGGCACTGCCCTACTGCCCCAGCGGGCAAGCAGCGAAGTGGCTGCCGGTCCTACCAGTGCTCCAGGGAAGCTAGTCAGAGCGGGGCTGACCGGGCACGCCGGCACATCCTTGCGATGCGTGGAGATAAGGGGTGAGTGTTAGTTAGTGCTGCTGACCTTCAGCCCGTGGGTGGTGGCACAGGAGTCTCCATGGGGGCCTGGGGAGCTGTGTCCAGTGTGAGACGTGGCCCCTCAGCATTGCCGGCTGTGTGGGCACTCAGGGGAAACAGCCACGTGTGGCAGCTACATCCCCGCCTGCCCAAGAGTGTCCCCCAGCACATGCAGGGCCTGGGCAGGCAGTAGGGACACCTGGGAGGCCTGCAGGAAATGGGATCACATCCAGCAGAGGAGGTGGGGTGGCACGTCCCCTCCACACTGCCACGGTCCAGCACAGGGACTGGGGGCGCTGGGGCAGTGCTGCAGCTGTGGGAGATGGACCCCATCAGCACCCGTGTCCCCGCAGAAGTAGGGGTTTGTTCCCAGGGCCCTCCCCAGCCCTCTCCTGGCTGTGTGACCTGAGGTGGCAGCTGAACTATCTGGAGGTGTTTGATAAGGTCACATGAGAAGATGTCCTGACCTCCCGTGCTCTCCCTGCATGGAGCACCCCATGTTTCCCCACGGCACCCACCTGCAGGTAGTGGTAGGCCAAGTCCTGGTGGCAGGACTTGGATTTGAGCAAGGCTTTGTCGATGGTGGCGGAGGCCTTCTGGCACACCTCCCGGGCATGGCTGAGCGTCAGCGTGGACCAGGAGCCCCGCTTGATGTAGTTGGAGTCATTGTTCATGGGGATATTGGTGCAAGGGGTGACCTTGAGGTCGTTATTGCTCTTGGAGGATTTCAGCATGTGCTCGCTGATGGTGTTGTAGGCGTGCATGAAGTACTTTGGCTGGCTGTGGTCGGGCTGCCGGCCCAGCGTCATCAGCCCCATGGGGTTGCGGTAGCTGCAGGTGTCGCTGTCCAGGTTGTCATCGGAGCTCCACCAGCCAGAGATGTTGGACCTGGTCCTGCGCTTGGGCTCGGAGGTCTTCGCCCGGTCTTTGCTCTTGCTCCTCCGGTTTTGCTTGGCATCATCCGCCCCCTTCTTCCCATTCACATTGCCCTTGGTGGGGCCCTCCAGAGACTGGGACTTGGCGAAGAGCTTCTGCACGGAGTGCACGAGGTGCCGGATGCGCCCTGGGCTCTCACTCCGGTGCTTCGCGTCGCTCCGCTGGAACTGCAGGGTGCTGAAACCATCCCTGTGGATGGGCAGCTGCTTCTCAAACTGGTCGAGGAGGTTGGCAGGCAGGCGGTTGATCTTTGTGGCTTGGGCATGGCTTGGAAAAGGGTTGTCATCCGGGACCTCGAAGTGGGAGTTGTAATGGATGCGGGGGAAAGTGCTGCTGTTGGAGATCTGGTTGTTGAGTGGAAGGAGACAGTCGCCATGGACGGTGTTCTGGGCCGGGAATCGGGGATCCATGGTGAAGGAGTCGGTGGGGCTGAGGAGATAAGGGTTCCTGTCCTGGGGGGCATAAAGAGAGTCTTGAGGGGAGTCCAGGTTTTCGGAGAGATGGCGGCTTCTGTTGTCTCCTAAGCCCTTCATGGTCCCAGTGCTTCCTAGACCATGGCTCAGGGACGGTGTGGCAGAGCCCTCGCAGACCTCCCTGCAGCTGGAGGAAGAGGACAGATGCTGAAAACCCACTGGGAACCCCTGTGGCAGCCCACTCCTCACCAGGGGCACATCCCTGTCCCCCTCTGAAAGCAAATGCCACCAGAGTTAAGGGACAAAGGAGAGAAGCAGGATGGAAGAGGCAGGAGGGGAGGAGAAGGGGTGTGAGAGCAAGGGCTGGAGAGAGCAGGGCCCAGCAGAGGAGGTGGGGCAGGATTCATGTTCCCACTGCAGTTACAGTGCTTGTGTGCCTCAGTGCCCAGCCACAGGCTGTTCAACAACGCTGCTGCTGCTGTTCTGGTGCTGAACGTGGTTATTTAACAGCATCCCCCCCCCAGCAGTGTGACAGAGGCACTGCCAGCAGGTCCCTGCTCTATCCCATTTGCTCAGGGGGCTGGAGGAAAGCCTGCTGTCAAAGCCCAGCAGGTCCTGCTGAGCCCAGGCAGCCCCGAGCTGAGCACCCCAGCTCTGCAGGGTGTCCGCTGTGCCCTGGTGGTGGATCCCAGGGCTAGCACAGCCCCTGCAGCTTCCTTTCTGGCAGGTTCTGCCGTGGAGCACAGCGTGTCAGTAGCTCTGTAAGAGCTGAGGTGTTTCTGAGCACTCAGAGCCTGACCTGAGAAGCTGTTGGCTGCTCAATGATTCCTGTTGTGCTGCACCACTCCTGGGGAGCTGTGTCACCTGTGCCACCCTCCTAGCCAGCCTATCTGTCCACTCTGCCACAGTGAGCGGCTGGGGTTGATCACTTCCTTTCAGCAGGTACAGTTTCCCTGTGGGGTGGTGGAAGGGCAGCTGGACAGAGGGATCCCCTGAGGGATCCCCACTGAACATCTCCCCAGTGGTCTTGCCCCATCGTGCTCGGTTCAGAGGGATCCTCATCTTCACTGTTACAGGGGGAAAAATGACAAACCTTTTGGGTTAGCTTAAAAGAAAAATCAATGAACATTTATATGAGTTGAGCTGTCAATCAATAAGTTGATTTTCCATACTTAAAACCTACTTGAAATCACACAGTGTATAAATGAACTCTTATTTCCTGTTACCTTTTAGTTTAGTTTCTTAGTTCCTTTTTGATTT
Organism: Melanocharis versteri; assembly: GCA_013397845.1. NCBI lineage: Eukaryota > Metazoa > Chordata > Aves > Passeriformes > Melanocharitidae > Melanocharis > Melanocharis versteri. The sequence continues at coordinate 53,474 of VZTG01001923.1, read as the reverse complement.
AGTTTGAGTGTCACTTAAAAAAGAGAGTGACTTTTAACACATGCAGATGGTATGTCCCTGTGAGGAGCAGAGTTGGCAGTCTGTACTCCTGGCTTCCCCCGTTCAGCCGTGAATTGGTCTCCAGTCTTCTCGAGGAGCTTGTCCCCCATGTCCCCCATGTGCAGTGTGGCCAGCAAAGTGGTGTGGGAGTGGAGTCAGTGACCACTGCAGGGTGGCAAGAGTCGACAGGCTTGTCTTCCTCACTCAGGGAAAAACGTATTAATAATGAAAAGCAGCTGGAGCTTTAAATAATTGTTTGAAAACACAAAAAAAAAAAAAAAANAAAAAAAAAAAAAGAAGAAGTGGAATTTATTCCATGGCTTGATAGGCTTTACAGTCTCCATTTAACTCTGTTACTCCCAGTGGGTTGGCAGGGTCAAGCTGGGTTTTCTAAAGCTGCAGTGGGCACAGCCTGGGCTTCCCACTCTGCTCCAAAGGAGATCCCACTCCCCCTCCCCTGTGCCCTGCTCCCGGGGGTCCTGCCCACGCTGACCTCAGCCCACCTGCCCCAAGGCACTGCCCACTACCCCTGCACCCACAGCAACTGCCTAGCACTGCTCCCTGGGCATCCCGGGGCCCCACACCAGGCTTGCCCAGCCCGGACCGGGCCCCTGCAGAAGCTGCATGGCCCCATGGGGTGGCTCCTCCTCTCCTGCTGCTGAGCTGCTCCAGCTGCCTTCACCTCCTAGCTGTGCCCTGCCCTGTGGGCTGTGGTGGTCTGGGAGTGAAGATTTGCTCCTCTTCACCACAAAGATAGTGCCCAGGCATTTTGGGGATGGGGACATGACTTGAGCTGGGAAATGTTGATACCAAACCTGAACTTTCTGCCCAAACACCAAATGCAGCCTTAACCTTGACTTGTGCCCAGCTCTTCTGGTCCCTGTGGATGCCATCTGAATTCTCTCCAGGAGCATCAGCCCCCCTGGAGTCTCGTGCCCATGGGACCCACTGGGCTGGTGGATCTGGGGTGGTGCTGGCTGGAAGGTGCCAGCAGGGAGGCTCAGGATGTGCCAGCTGGCACCCACAGTGCTCACAGAGCAGTGACAGAGAGTCCCAGGTGATGTTCCCAGAGGAAACCCTCTGGGCAGAAGGGAAGGACAAGGTGTAGGACAGGCTCCAGGCTGAGCTATTGATCTGAATTCCAGATGGCTTTGGACAGCCAAGCTCCACCTGCACGCCTTGGAGGGGAAGCCCTGCAGAAGCTCCCAGGCAGAAGCTCAAATCTTCCCTGAACACCCCCTGAAGTGCCCAGGCTCAGCTCTGCCTGCNCTTCCTTCCTTCCCTCCCTCCCCCTGGAATCCCAGTAAAATCCTTCCCTTCTCCCATCACAGGAGTCAGGCTCCCTAAGGAGACACCACGCCCTGATTTGATTATAAAGGGATGTCTCTGGATATTGATAGTAAGTACATCTATGCCTTCTGAGAGCAGTCGATATTTGAAGCAGAAATCTCCTCCTAAGGCAGCCTGTGACTGCCTTGTGCTCACTGGGCCCCAGATAAACTCAAACTGCCTTAGGAATCAAAAGAAATAGAGAAATGAAATGAAATTAAATGAAAGAAATGTAAATCATTGCCATGCAGTGAAGGTCTAGTGTGCACAGGAGAAGAAGAAGGGCCAGGGTCAGGCTGGCTCCGGGTATTGGAGAGGCAGAGGGGCAGGGAGGAAACACTGGGGCTGGGGGATGAGTGGGAAAGGAGAGAAAGAGAAGGTTTTGGAGGGGTAGGAGCAGAAAGGATGGGAAGGTGGGAACAGGGGAGGGCAGGGAGATTCCTCTCTCCCAGACTGTTTTCCCCCTGCCAAGGGTGGGCACTCCCTTCTGTATGGCAAGAGTTCACTGCTCCCTTCTCCTGTGGGGCTGCCACAGGTCCTGATCCTCCTGCCTGTCCTGCCTGTTCCAGGATCCCTTCCCTTGCTGGCAAGTGAGGTGTCAGGTGCATCCCTGCTGCTGGGCATGTGCTAGTTCCCACCATGCTGTGTTTGCTGCCTCCTCTGTCAGCTGGTTTCCCTCTAAGATGGATTAAATTGTTTTCTTACATTTCAATTACTCTCTGCAATCCTTGGCACTTTGTTGAGACATGGGGTCAGGGAAGGGAAAAGTCCAACAAGATTGTCCCCACCATCTTTTAGATTTGCAAGGATGAAAAAAGCTTGAAACTAAATCTCCCAAATCCATGATCCTACAGCTCACAGACTGGGCAAGGACTGTCTCCTGGGACAGCCGCCCAGTGTGCCTGCTGTGTCACCCTGCCCTGAGTCAGGCACTCTGGCAACGGTGGTCAGCTCCACACCACAGAGGGGGCACCAGGGTCATTGCAGAAGACCTTTCTAGTAGAGGGTCACAGTAGGGGCTGCCAGGGCTAGGACAGGACCCCTGAGCCCATGGAAAGGGGCTGGTTTCACCCCATTACCTCTGTTCCCCTCAGTCTGTTTTCTCAGGACTGCCCTTCCTCTTCCCAGTGGCTTTGCTGATGCTCAGAGGTCTTGGAAGTGAAGGGGATGAACTGACCTGACCTGACCTGATTTATGGCACTTTGGTGTGTACCAGACCGCAGCCAGAGGCGGCTTCTTCTTGGGCCTGGTTCACAGCCTGCAGGTTTGGATGAGCTGCACCCAGCCCACCTCCAGCAGCTCCAGACACTGGGCAGGGGCTGGAATCACAGAACAGAATTCCTGAGTGGTTTGGGTTGGAGGGACCTGAAAGCCTATCCAGTTCCACCCCCTGCCATGGGCAGGGACACTTGCCACTAGACCTGGAAGGTTGCTCCAAGCCCCAGCCAACCTGGCCTTGGACACTTCCAGGGATGGGTCTCCAGCCATGTCAGGGACCACTGACTGTGATCAGCTTCTGTGCTAGGGCTCTGCACCACAGGGGAACTGGGCAAACTGATGCCACTGCCCACCATGCCCCCTCCTCTTTAACTTCTGGGGTGGACATGAGTTTCAGGAGATGCTGCCCTATTTCTATTGTCTTAAATGTTGCAAATCCACCTTAGACCAGCTTATCCTTAGGGCACAGAAGGCAGAGAGCAGGGCAGACTCCCCTGCCCTCTCTCAGCAAGGAGGGGACAGCAGGAGGAGCCTCTGCTTTCATCTGTTCCAGGATCTCCCTTTGCAGCTGGCTGGCATTTGCCAGCCCAGTCCATGGCAGAGGCCCTGGGCAGGGCTCAGTCCTTCTCACCAAGCCTGGCAGATCCCAGGGAGCTCTGAGAGCACCCCACACTCATCCAGAGTTCTGCTCCTTGTATGTGCACATTGGGACTGTAGCTGGAAGCGTTCCACAGCCGTGTGGATGAGGCACTTGGGGACATGGTTTAGTGGTGAATGTGGCAGTCAATGGTCGGACTCCATGAAGGCCTTTTCCAACGTCACTGATTGCATGGGGGCAAACACAGCTCCACGTGGCTGTGGGGGGTGTGTGTGACACAGTGCTATATGTGTGACACGTGGTGGATGCCCAGGTGTATAGGCTGTGGGGGGGTGCACCTGTGACTGGGGTGCCCCGGGTGTTCCAGGGCTCCTGCAGAACCAGGGAGCACTGGGCTGGTGGCTCATTTCACCCTCCATGGGCAGCTCTGTGCTACCTCCTTCCCTGCCTTTCCCCCTGCTCTTGGCACACGTGTGCCATGCAAGGACTCCCTGTCCCCTCCCTGGCCACCTGGATCTGCTGATGCAGCCACGGCTGCCATGGCTGAGCAATGCCTTGACCCAGAAAACGGCACCTGAAGAGCTCTCCAAGTGGTGCTGAGGCCCTGGCACAGGGTGCCCAGAGAAGCTGTCTGCCCCATCCCTGGCAGTGTCCAAGGCTGGGCTTGGAGCAACCTGGGATAGTGGAAGGTGTCCCTGCCCATGGCAGGGCGTGGGACTGGATGGGCTTTAAGGTCCTTTTAACCCAAACTATTCCAGAATTCTCTGGTTCCTTGATTCCATGTACTGCTGAGGCAGGGCTGGCCAGAAAGGGCCAGGAGCCACTTGGGTGATGCTCAGAAGAGTCTGGCAGCACATCAGGAGAAGCAGAAGCCTGTAAAATGGGACTGCTCAGAGCACACATCCTCCAGGAGGAAGCCACCCCAGGACTGACAGGGCTGAGGGCACCCTTTGGGGTCAGCTGGTCCTGCCCTTTGCCCATTAGCTCTTTCAGGGCTCCACATCCCCCAGGCTCCCACGCAAACCCCGGCCCAGCTATCCAGGCTGGCTGCAAACACAGAGGTGGCTTTTATATCTGGAACCAGCAGCACGATAATAATGGGCTAGAATCAGGAGAGATGATTTGCAACCTGCAGGGGGAAAATGCTTCCCCTCTCCCTGCTGCAAGGAGCTGAAATGATTTGTGCACTGTGGTGTAGGTGACGTGGGCCTGCCCACACACTCGGAGTCAAACGTTCCCTGAATTAGCAGGAACTCTGGATGTGGTGCTGGGCGCGGGGGGCCGCCGGCTGCCAGAGCCCTGTATTAATGATGATTCAGAGTTCACAATCTGATTGTGGCTGATAAAAATAGCTGGCTCCTGCTCAGAACAGTTCATTACACAACAGACCCTCCTCCTGCCACGCTGCTCCCGGGAGCTCTGTCCCGGGGCGGAGCCCATCCCCAGGGATGAGCAGAAGAAAGTGCTGCCCATCCTGGGATGAAGGCAGGGGCTCCTGAGGAGGAGTTAATGCCACCCACTGTGACAGTGTCACCAGGGGAACCAGGCACTCACCGCACAGCAACGGAGGGGACAGTGGCTTCCAGCAAGCCAAGTGTGTCACCTCTTTGGGATTCCTTTTAGGAGACAGGGAATCCTTTAGAGGGCTGGTCTGCCCACTGCCTAAGGGTGTCCCAGGGGCTCACCCAGCCCATCCTCACCGCCCTGCCAGGCAGCCATCGCCAGGTGAAGCACAGCCAGTGCCAGCCCCATTGGTGGCTGAGCTCAGCAGAGTCTGATCCCTCAGCTGCATCCCTGGGGAAGGATTTCCCCATATCCCTCCTCATGTGGGAATAAATGGCTGGTGCCCTTAGAGTGTGGGATCTACGCACAGCTCCTGAGGCCCCACAGCAGCTGAACACCAGTGTCTCCTGCTTGCTCTTCAGACCAAGGGGTATCTCTGCCCACTGGTGCACACTGGGGTGATGAGACGGATGGGATATGACTGGCACCATCCCAAAATGACAAGGAATAATTTATCTTACCTTAAGAGCTCTAAATACTACCTTTTTTTCTTTTTTTTTTTTGATCTACCAGCAAAGCCAAATGCTGTGAAAGTCAAAGGCTGTGATATGATAGAGATTTTTGACTTCAGGTGTTGTCTAAGCTGGAGGAGCAGATGAACTCCTGAGAGAGACAGAGAACTTATTTCCATGCAGATGTCACTGGTAATATAATCAACTCTCCAGGGAGCAAAACCCCAGAAATTCTGCGACCTATTTGTCTGTCCCTAAATAGAAGTCTCTCAAAGTTCTCCAAGAGATGGGATTTGCTCTGAAGCAGGAAATGCAAAGCATTAAGTAGGTCAAATGAGACAAATGAGACAGATAAGAAAGGGAATTTTCAGGAAGAGAGCAGGACAGCTGATGAGGTGGCTGGAGTGGAAGGACCAGGGCAGGGAGCTGGATTGTTGTCTTTGAAACCCACTGGCAGCCTCTGCTGCCTTGCAGAGCACTCGGGGCACAGGCTGGTGACCACATGGGGCATGTTCCAGCTTGGCTGGAAAAGCAGCTAATGAGTACATTCTGGCCCAAAGCTGACCTGTCCTGGCCAGTGCTGTTCAAGGGGTCTAGAAGGGGTGAGGGAGTGTCTGCACAGCCCCCATGGAGTGAGTGTGGGATGCAAAGCCCTGAACACAGCTGCCCTTGACCTGCCTCTGCCAAGACTCCCAGGGATGGAGGTGTCCACTCTTGCACTGAAAACTTGTGACCCAGACAACGGCAGAGACTCTGCTTGGCCTCCTGAGCTGCCACCCGGCCCAAACCCCATCTGAGTCCTCCTGCCTCTCTCTGCTGCCAGAGCGATCAGCAGCCCCAGGACCACGGCTGCCAGAGCTCCAGGAGCATTTGGACAATGCTCCCAGGCACAGGGTGGGACTGCTGGGGTGTCTGTGCAGGGCCAGAGCTGGATTGATGATCCTTGTGGGTCCCTTCCAACTGAGTACATTTCATGATTCTCTGTCTCCTTGCCCTTAATGTTTGTGGCAGAGTAGTTCCAGGATGCTCTGAACGGCCATGGCTGTCACTGCTGCACCACCAGTTCTCTGCAGCTGAGCAAGGACGTTGCTTTGCTCCAGGGCAGATGTTCCCGTTGCCTAAACGTCCACATGAAGCCAGGCAGGGCCCTGCCTGCATTCGGGATGCAGGATGGAGATGCTCTTTGGCACTGGGTTTGCTCAGTGCCTCAAAGAAAGCAGCTCCTGTTGCCTGAGGGTCCCAGGGCAAAGAGGACCAGGTGGGAAAAGCCAGCAGCTCCCCCTGCCATCCCTTCGGAGCCCCGGCTGGGACCGTGAACAGCTCCCGCATGCTCGGCGCTCGGGAACACTTCCTTTGTCTCAAAGTGGGTCAGGCGGAGGCGTGATGTTACTATAGCAATGGGCATGAGATTTCATAACTTTATTTTGCAAGGGGCGTGTTGCAGGATTCGCCAGGAGATGGAGGGAGGGTTGTCATTGAATCACCCTCCCAGCTTCCCTTCCCCAGCCTGCTCCTGCAGGAGCTCCACTGCCCCTTGTCCACAAGCACAGAGCAGGTCCCGTCCCCCTTGGCCCCCTCGGGAATCCCAAAGCCACCCCTAGGCCATCCCATACCTCTCACAGCTTGCCGGGCTCGGGGACTAGGCCAGACTCAGCATCCTGTGCACCATGTGTCCCTCTGGGCTCCAGGGCTGTCCCTCATGAAGACCTGCGGGGCAGAGAGAAAAGGGGACATGTCCTCAGGTCACAGGGATCAGAGAGGCGTCTTCCTGATGAACAGCCCAGGCCTCAACCCTGATGCTGCAAACACTTAACAGCTCTGCCTGACACTCAGGTTGTGCCCAGCAAAGGGCAAATGGCAGACAGCGAGGCAGAGGCAGTGCCCACGGGCCAGGGAAAGATATGGGAGTGGGTCCCATGTCCCTCTGGGTGTCACATGGACTGAGAGGATGAGCTGGAGATCAGCCAGGTGGGGAGGTGAACATCCAAAATGCTCCTTGGTGGGGGCTCAGGGCTGGGCAGTGCCCCTTTGTGGGAAAGTGCTCTTTGTCTTTCCTTCCCTTGTTTCTTTATCATGGAATAACACCCCTGAAGTCCATGGCCATGCCAGGAGCCACTGACCTGGGCAGGCGGGACCCTGCCACCCTCTGTGCCTCACCCTCTGAGCTGTCCCCTTTGAGCCGAGCCCGGGGAGGCAGGAAGGACAATCCTGGGATAACCCCCTTGCCCACGGTGGCAGATGGCAGCCTCTGTGTTCCCCTTGCTGTGTCCCAGCACTGCACCTGCTAGAACCTGCTCTGACTCCCACCTCCAGTGCTGCTCAGGCAGCTCCACTAAACCTCTCTCATCTGGTCACTAGGTGCTACTGTGCGGCAGCTAAAGCCCAGTGCTTCGTCCTTCCCTGCCACACAACCACACTGCAAACCACCGTAAAAATGCTCCCTCTATGAAAAGCCAGGTAAATAAATATGGGGAATAAACTTCCAGTGTTTCTTAGTGTCCCCAAAACCCTGCTGACCCCACAGCAAACACAGCCCAAGTTATCAAATCAGTAGCAATAAATACTAGTTGAGGTTTGCATCAATGAACATCCCAAGCTGGTTTATGTGCACACACAGCCTGTCTGTCCTGCACTGGGAGCTGCTAGGGCAAACTGGGCACCTGCTGCTGCAAGGAAGCAAGGGATGGGAATGGCATGGGAACCAGAAGAGGAGTCAGCCTTCCTAGGACAGTTTTTTCATTCCTAGAATGGAGGAGGCCATCTGGGTTTGAGAAGGTCTGTGAGAGCTCAGAGAGGGGTGAAAATAGGCGAACCCCAGTTTCTTGGCTCAGATGGAGGGCTGGGACAAGGATACAAACCTCGGCAATTTTTCTAGGAAAGCCAGATCTGGGTGCTGGGCTTGACTCCTGCCCTGGTGATGCAGAAGATGACCAAACTGGTGCCCAGAGATGAGGCAGCAGCTCTTTGCCCCCAGAATGGAGAGATGGGCACTGCAGTGCCCCTGAGACCCCGCTCTGCCACCTGCCACCACCCAGCAAGAGGGGCTTTTTCCCCAGGGTAGCTGCTGCCTGGGGGTTACATATATCCTGGGTGCCTGGTTATGGCAGAGGCACTGTGCTCTCTTCAGACATGCCCAGCAGCACTCCTGGAACCTGTCCCAAGGAAGCAAAGACTGCAGAGATGGAGAGGCACAGTGCAGCTAGAGAATAAGAGGGCTGTGTTCACTCCAAGGCCCTCATGGGGGATATTCCAACAGACAGAAGAATGGAAAGCCTGGGAAGATCAGCAGACTCGCCTCCTAAATTGCGTACAAACCCTCATCACCTTCGCACTAGCTCCGTCCCCCAGCACTGCAGAGGGAATTGCTAAAGCAAAGGGACGTGTCCTGGGACAGCCAGGCAAGGCAGTCACATCTGTCCCCAGAGCTCATCTGTCTTCAACACCAAAACACCCCTTTCCTGAGTTTCTTGCTGCTGCTGGGAACTGAGCTGTGAAGCCAGAGCCCGAGGCTGAGACAGAGGTGAAGCACATGTGGCTTCACCCAGCCCGAGAGGCCTCTGTTGTGGCCCAAGGGACACCTCCCCACCCCAAACCTAGAAGTTCTTGGGCTCAGGGATGTCCCTGAGGTGGCAAGTCACTGCACTGTGTGACTGTGCCAGGGCCAGGTGCCACTGACTGCACTGGCACCACCCGGCCTGCTTGCAGCTCTCTCCATGGGAGAGGGAATTCCAGCCACTGTGAACTGTGCTAGGTATGGGCCCATGATCCAGACAGCAGAGCCACAGCACAGCCAAGATCCACGGCCAGTGCTGCCTCCAGTGCCAGCACCCACCTGTCTCTGTCACCCGCTGCCAATGTCCTGCTCTAATACCACCAGTGCTGGGATGGAGGGCAGCACCACGTAGCCCTGGAGCCACTAATGGCCACCATGGAAGCCACCAGCATCTTCTGGGAATGCTCCCAGCACCCTCCTGGGTGCACAGGTACCACCACAAGCACACAGCATCCTGTAGCACCAGCGGTGGCTACTGGGATGGAAGTGCCTGTCCAGTGCTGACATCACCCATCACGTCCGTCCCTGTCAGCAGCACTCCTAGAGTGCCCCAGGCCCCCAGGAACAGCCCAATCCTGGCACCCCTTGGCACATCCGACAGGTGGGAGGAGCAGTGCCTGAGTGCCAGGGCTCCCCTCACCCAGCAGGTTCCTCCAACTAAACAAGGTCATTGAAGCTCTGGAGGAAGAAGCATTTTGGTGTGGAACACTGTTTTTCCCTTAGCATGCTGTTCTTGCACTGAGAAAATGGCACCATAATTGCTTTTAATTAATATCAGCATCAACGCCCAAGGAAATGCAAATGAACAACTGTGTCACCAGCACAACCACCTGACTATCAACCAGCCAGACACCTCCATTGTCCCTCTCTTCCTCCCTCCATCCAGACACCTCCACTGTCCCTCTCTTCCTGCCTCCACCATCTCCCTCTTCCTGCCATTCTCAGGAGCAAGATGCTCATGGCTGCAGCGTGAGGGGGTGGGATGGAAGCTGATGCATAGAAGGACTGGAGAGGTGCTGCAAGCTCAGGGAAGGGGACTGCACACCAATGGAAGGCTGGGGAGCAGGGGCCAAGCTGGGGCCCTGATTTTCCAGGCAGTGAGGGCACAGGATACCAGAGGAAGCAGCCAAGGGTACATCCACGACCTCCTGTTCCCTGCTCAGGGGCGTCTTGCTGATGTACTGATGTCCCTTCAAGACAATTTTGGTGAACAGGGTCTCAGATGCTCTGCAGCCAAGCCTCACTGGAGAATCAGATGGTGATTATTGTTCTTGTGGTCTAGGGGAAGAGGCCACAGCCTGCCCTGCTGCAGCCTGGGTGATTCTGTGTGGCTGGAGAAGGCCTCGAAGGGACAGATCTGGTGCTCCCAATCCCACCTCAGAGGTGGCTGCAGGTCACTGATGAAATATGAAGCATCCAGTGTCTGCTGGGGCCTCCCGAGGAAGGCGATGAGGTTTCAGCTGAGTGAGCAGATGAGGAGGGCAGGGTGGTCCCTCCTGTCCTGCCACTCCAGGGCCACACTGGCGTGGTCACAGCTGGAGCAGAGCAAGGCCAGCAGAGCTGGGGAGGTGCAGGTGGTGCTGGGATCTAATTCTAGGGAAAATCCTGTGAAATGTTACAGGCTCAAACAACAGCATTTTGGGCTGGTCTCTGTGAGAAGAGAGGTCCCTCCCAGTCCAGGCCCTCACCTCCTGCTCCTTCCCGCTCCTCCTCCAGACTTGGAAGAGCCTCAGCAAACCACTCACGGCTGCTTTTGGTAAACCTGAGAGGAGATGAAGCCCTCATTCCAAGGAACAAACACAGTGACCTGGCAGCCAGTCTGGTGCTGGTTCCAGAGCTCTGGGAAAGGCTGTGAGTCCCTGTGAGATCCCACGAGCACAGCAGGGATGTCACAGGGATGGGGGGATGAGCAGGTCTGGCACAGGGGCAGAGAGGAAAGGGTGAGGAGCAGAGCACAGCCCCACAGGCAGGTGCCCAGCGAGGGCAAGGGCTGATGAACACAGGGCTCCTTCCTCCTGCTGTCACTCCTCCTGCTCTCGTCCCCTCCTGCTCTCATCCCCAGACTGAACTCCCTCTAACACCTGGATTTACAGACTGCAGGAGCAGGTATAGACATTGCCAACCCTTCTGAAACAGGCCGTAACATCGCTGTGTACAAATCCAGCAAGAGAACTAAGGAAAATAAATATATGTGAGCTCTTGTACCTCTAATCTCTGCACCATCTCGCTGGGTAAAACAAATGCATTTAATTCATTTGGGAGTCCCAGAAAGAATCAGCTGTTCTATGGAGGATGTTTGGGGGCTGAGCTGGGAGCAGCACCTCCAGGGAAGGACAGGAGGCTGCTGTGGAGAGAGGGGAGAGCACAGGTGAGATATGGCTGAGCATAAGGGCAGAGATTTGTAGACAGGATTAAGAGCCTTCTGAGGAGGCACGAAAGGAAAAATACGTGTGTGAAAACACCAGAGTGAACAACTGAGCAAAGGTGGGAAGAGTGGGAAGTCCTGCTGAGCTGTGAGGAAGGTGCTCCCCTCCCCAAGCCCAGACGGCTCCCACGCAGGTGCCTTGTCAGCAGGGTCCTGTTGGGGCACGGGAGCAGGAAACGAGGTTACAGCACATGGAATGGGCTGCTCCTCTCCCTGCTCTCCTGACAGGAGGGTGTCCTGAACACAAGGACAACACGCGCTGATCCTGCCTAAGATGGAAGTTGAAGTCAGTGAGAAGCTGAGGCAAAAAAATCCACCCTCATGACTCCCAGAGGTCAAACTCCACATCACTGTCAACGGAGAGGAACCTTGGGGACAGAGTGGGGACCTGACAGTGGCACTCCTTTAAGTCTATACACAGGGTGACCTGCCAGCCCTTGGAGGCATCTCCTAAAGGAGAAAGACTTTGGAGAGAGTGACTTTGAGTGCCTGAAATCTGTTTCATTTGAAAGAAACATCACCCTCCCTTCTGCTAAGATCTTATATTAAATTTGCTGCCACCAATTTACTGAGTAAACACAGAGATAACCTCTGCTCTACTTGGCTGGTTCAGATTAGATATTAGACAAAATTGTTTCACTGAAAGAGTGGTCAGGCACAGGAATGAGTTACCTAGGGAGGTGGTGTGGAAGTGTTCAAGAGCCACCTGGATATGGTACTTGGGGACGTGGTTTAGGGGTGACTATGGTGGGACTAGGTTGATGGTTGGACTTGGTGATCTTGAAGGTCTCTTCCAAGCTTGAGGATTCTGTGACTTGAGATGGGAGTGTGGCCAGGCCAGCAGCCCTGGAGGGCAGTGCAGGACACTGTGGGTGGGGGTTACCCATTCTTGGCATGGGAACAGCAGCAAACAGCCCTGAGATTCCCAGTGTAGGAATGGGGGAAGGAGCTGGACGGATCAGAGCTGAGCCTCTCCCTCCAGGCAGTGGGAGAACTGTGCCCCTGGCAGGGAGGGGAGATGCTCCTGCTGAGAGACTCCAGGGGGGTGGCATGTCCCCTCCTCAGGGCCCATCATGGGGTGTTTGTAAGGCTGGCCAGCCTGGAATTGTGAGGAGGATTCTGCACTTGGTGCCACGCCCCATGGACAGGAGCTCCCAGAGAGGGAAGGGCACACCAGCAGCTCTGCTGGGGCAGAGCTGGCAGGGACTGCAAGGGCCTGTGAGATGCTTCCTGTGGTGGAAGACTCCTCTGGGGGCATGGGGGTGTGGGACAGAACCAACAGGACCTTAAAGAGTGAGGGAGAAGGGCAAGCAGGAGGGACTGGGAGCCTTCATCTGCATGACATCGTGATGTGGAGAATAAAACTGGTCCAGACAAGAGACTTGGAGAGAAGAAATTCTCTTAAGGGCCTTCATGCTGATGCCAGGGAGCCTGGATAACACGCTCTGCTCACATACGGACAAGGATCTGACCTAGTTGTGATCCCGAAATCTGACTGTGAGCGCTACATAATTGGAGTGTTAAAACCAGCAAATGTTAAAATCAACAACTTCAGGGAGGAATGAGGGCGCAAAGGGACATCAGATGTCATAGCAGGCAAGGTCAGCAGTTTGAGTCATACCCACCTGTAAAGCTCTCAGATCTGTCCCAGCAGAGGCAGAAGGCGGCACAGAATGCACAGGGCCTTCCCCAGCCTGGCAGCTGCTCTGCCAGCAGCTCTGTGATCTGCAGGGAAAGCAGGTTCCCTTGCCATGGGAGAGACTTGTGCGGAGCACTGCATCCCAGTGTGAGCCCAGGATGGATGTGCAGGACACGGTGGCTCAACAGCTGGACACATCTGTACAGAATCATGGCTAAAGTGAGACCCTGCCTCAGTCAGGGAAGGCAGGAGGAACAGGGCCTATGTGTGGCACCCACAGTGCCTTACTAGAAAAGAGAGTCAGTTTATGGCAGCTTGGTATCTGGGAGGATGTTCACAGAACTGGAAAAGCCCTCTGAGATCATGGAGTCCAGCCCTCAACCCGGCACTGCCAAGGCCACCACTAACCCATGTCCCCAGGTGCCACATCCACATGTTTTTTGAACACTTCAGGGATGTTGACTTCACTAGTGCCCTGAGCAGCCTGTGCCAGTGCCTGACCACCCTTGCTGTGAAGAAGTTTCCCCTAATATCCAGTCTGAGTGACTGTGGAAAAGAATGAAAGCACATTGACCCAAAGCCAAAGAAAAGCTTATTTCCAGTCCTACAGCTGCACTTACACCCAGCCATGGACTGTCCCTGGCTCTGCTGGCTCTTACTGCAGCCCTGGGCTGATCAGCCAAGCCAGGGCACACAAGGCTGGGACAGCCAGCCTCAGCTGGAACGTGGCTGCAGAGTGAAGAGAAGGCCAGAGATGCTGGTTCAGAGCCACCTCCTGTGCTGCCCAGCCTGTCCTCAGCCTGTCCCCAGCCTGTCCCCAGCCTGCGGCCTGGCATGGTCTGTCCTCACCAGGGAACCCTGGATCCTGCTCCTGCCTGGGGTCCGGAGGGACAGGCTGCAAAGTGCCCATGTCCTGACCATGCTGGGGACCGACCTGCTCTCCTGTGGCAGAACACCTGAAGCATCTGTCCTCGCTCCCTGTCCCTGACACTGCCTGTCTGCTGACAAGGGACAAACGGCAGCATCTCTCACTGAGGCTGGGCACAACCTGACATGGCCACACCAAATTCTGCAAAAAATCTCTAAACCAGGTGAGCCACACCACTACAGGTCTCACAAAGCCCCACACTCGTGCAGTTCTGCTGAGAAGTACTTCACCTTGTCCCTTCTCTGGCTCCGGCAGGGAAGGGACAAAGAAGCTCCTGGTGTAACACCTAGGAGAACTCGCATCACTCACAGGGTGCCACGGAGCTGGAGACACCCGGACGTCCCTGGGGCAGGTCCCTGCTCTGTGCTGGTGGTCTGAGCCACGCACTGTGACCACCAGCTGCATCTTGGACACAAGGGATGGAGCCTGTGGAGAAGCAGTCTGTGGCAGAGCCAGGGGAGGGCAGGCCCTGCTGGGCTGAGCTATGCTCTGGGGCTGGGTTGCTCTGCTCTGGCTGCTGTCACAGCGATGCCACCGCCTGCCGGGCATCCGTTCACGGCAGCTCCTTGGGATGCGCGGGGCTGGTGGCCACAGCGTCGGGCTGATGGCCACAGGGTAGTGCTGGTTGCCTCGGGGTTGTGCCGGAGGAGGGGACATGCCGTGCCAGAGGAGGGGACATGCCGTGCCCGCCGGGGCTGCCCCACGCCGCCGTTACCGCGGAGCTGCCGTGTCCCCTCGGCAGTGCAGAGGATGCTCGTGCTCTGAGAGCAAGGAGAGTTCTGCAGGTGCTGCCTGTAACGATTACGATGAGTAATTCCCTTTCAGTCCTTTAATCAGTCACTTTTAATTAGTTGCTAGTGTGCTAGTTGTTTTTTTCCTCAGCAAACAGCTCTTTCAATAAGGGTTTTCGCTGCATCTGCTGGGCTGGGAAAACACTGCTCCCTGATGGGGCTGTGTGTTCATTCTTTGGCAGGAGCTTCCTCCTGTGGAGGCTGTGGGACTGGGCTCACATGCAGAGCACGGCACAGGCCCTTCTCGTCCTTGGGAAGCCCCTTGCTGCTGAGATGCAGTCATTCCTGGAGGTGCTCTGTGCTGGTGGCATCTTGGACACTGCATTTTCCAGAGGCCCTCTTGCAGGCAAGGACATCTTCCTCATCTACACCGCTTTCAGCCTTTTTAATTTCTCCTTTGAAACTTCCTTAGCTCTGTGATTCTGGTATCTCAGGGCAGCAAGTTCCACAGGGGAATTCTGCCTGTGGAAAAGGATCCCACTTTAATCCCCTCGGGATGCTTTGTCCCCTGTGAGGGAACAGAGTCCCCAGAGCAGCTGCTCCCTGCGTTGGGGCAGGCTGTCTCCCAGCTCCAGCCCCTCTGACAGACACAGAGGTGCCCTCACCTGCAGAGGTTTGTTCATGGTGCAGGTGTTTCCCCGCTGCTCTGGACACCTGAACATTGCTAGCTGTGGGTCACCCAGCCCCAGATTCAGAGCAAATACCCCGGTGCTCCTTCCCTTCCTCATCTCCATGTCACTGAACTCCTCCTGAGCTCATCCTACATCCATGTCAACATCCAGCTCTTGGGCCAAAAGCTTTGCTTTCATTTTCCCTTGAAAAATAGCCTACTTTTGGGTGGGTTTTCCCTCTCCCTGGGTGTGTTTTTCTCTCTCCCTGGGTGAGTTTTTCCCTCTCCCAAGGTGGCCTTTGCCCTCTGCCCTCAGAGGACCCTGTCCCTTGCTCTTTGCCCTCTGGAGAGAGGGAAGCTCTGTCTCTCCGAGGGGCCCCAGCCTCTTCCTTTTTCCTGCCCAGGGCGGGATGTCCGGGCTGGCCCAGCCTCCCATGAGTCACCAGCAAATCCCAGCTTCCTGCTCAGGCTCTGGCACCAGAGGCCTAATTACAGGGCAAGACTAGTGGAAACTAGCTTATTATTTACCAGGCTAATGAAAATTAATCATGCCTCCCCCTCCCTTTCCTGGGAGAACAGTCACGGCCAAGAAAGCAGATTATAAAAGCATTATGGGCGACTGCTGTGCTGGGTTTTGGCAGTACTTGAGGGCTGTGTGGGGCTGTGGGCTGTGTTTGCAGGTCACCTGGAACTCAAGGGTTAAAGCTGCCCCACAGTGATGCCTGTTCTCCCCCCAGTCTGCTGCTGGCTGAGGCTGGGCACAGATGGAGCCCCGAGCCACTGCCAGCCAGGCTGGAGAGCCCTCCCTGCTTTTCCAGGCAGCTGCTGCTTCTCCCGGAGCCTGGATCCCTCTGGCATCATCTGTCTCCTTGCAGAGAGGCTCCCAGCCCAGGGACTCCCAGCCCAGGACAGCTCCCCAGCACAGCCCAGTTTGCTCCATGCAGGCAGCCAGGGGCTGCAGGCTGCTGCACAAGGCAGGGATGGAGAGCAAGGCTGTGTGTGAGGCCAGGTGGAGGAAAACACAAGTACTGCTTCACGTTGCACAGATGTGGAATAACAGAGCATCCTGTACCCACTGGAGCCACTGGTTCTGGAGAGAGTGCTGCAGCAGAGGGATGAACCCTGGCAAGTGCAAAACCCACCAATCTCACTCAAAATACCACCCTCACTCAAAATATCAGCCTCACCGAGGGGAAACCAAGGCATAGGATGGGGCAGGTCAGCCTAGAGACAGGGAGAGAGCTCCAGCCTCCTGAACTCTGCCAGTGCCTGCCCCCGTGGTCCCAGCTGGGGAAGGAGATCCCGGGGATGCAGCACTGCACATGCAGCGCCTGGAGCTGAGCCCAGAGCTGCCCAACCTGCCTGCCAGGCTGACCACAGCCCTCCTTTTCCACGCTTAAAGATCTCCACATCCACGATCAGCCTCCCTCTCCCTGAGGCTGCACAGGCTGGGAGTGGGAAAAAGACAAGGAAGGGGAAGATTGCCTGGATCAGGGTCTGGGATGGAGGGAGAGAGGTGAGGACCAGGATCCAGGGCCAGGCTGGAGAGGTGCTACCTGCCAGGCCTGTCCAGGGCAGTGTTGCTGGAGCAGCCCAACCCTCCTGTTGCCCACCACAATAATTAACTATTGCTGTGGAGAAGACAGGAAAATGAGCAGGAGGTCAATTTTCCATTTCCCAGTTGTGCATAACCAGTTCCAAGCACACAGCCTGAAAATAAATCTCCATCAGGCTCGTTACCTCTTAATTAACATCACCAGCTACAACATGTACTCCTCAGCCCAGGCACAGCCCCTATTGATGTACGACGAGATGGAGCCAGGGCTGGGCATGGCTGGTGGGAATTCTCCAGCTGGAAATTCCAGCCTGGCCGTCCAACATGCTGGACTTGCCCTTCTCAGACAGGAAAGCTCTGCTCCAGGAGGGGGAGAGCTGCTGGATCTCCCCAGAACTGACTGCTTTGGGGGCAGCTGGCACAAACAACCAAAACAAAGTCAGTGAAACAACTGGAGTTTGTTTTCCTTTTGCAAAGATTGGAATGAAGAAGAAAGGGTCCGGTGGGTGAAACATTAGATTAGAGAGATGGGATCTTTTTGTGGTATACGTGCTTTGCCTGAACAACCTCAGGCAGTGCTCCCGAAACATCTCCCTGTCCTGCACTTAGGGTGAGAAACTGTGTTCCTCCCAAGATCCTTTCCCCGCTTATTTGAATTATGTTAATCCCCCTATGCTCATTGGTTTCTCCTACACACGGCAGTGTCCCGGAATCTTCTCTGCTGCGGGGTTCCTCACTTGCTCCTTGTGGCCCNCACAGCCCCTATTGATGTACGACGAGATGGAGCCAGGGCTGGGCATGGCTGGTGGGAATTCTCCAGCTGGAAATTCCAGCCTGGCCGTCCAACATGCTGGACTTGCCCTTCTCAGACAGGAAAGCTCTGCTCCAGGAGGGGGAGAGCTGCTGGATCTCCCCAGAACTGACTGCTTTGGGGGCAGCTGGCACAAACAACCAAAACAAAGTCAGTGAAACAACTGGAGTTTGTTTTCCTTTTGCAAAGATTGGAATGAAGAAGAAAGGGTCCGGTGGGTGAAACATTAGATTAGAGAGATGGGATCTTTTTGTGGTATACGTGCTTTGCCTGAACAACCTCAGGCAGTGCTCCCGAAACATCTCCCTGTCCTGCACTTAGGGTGAGAAACTGTGTTCCTCCCAAGATCCTTTCCCCGCTTATTTGAATTATGTTAATCCCCCTATGCTCATTGGTTTCTCCTACACACGGCAGTGTCCCGGAATCTTCTCTGCTGCGGGGTTCCTCACTTGCTCCTTGTGGCCCCTCTCCTCCCCCTGTTGCTATTACTGGTTTATGTGCTGTCCGTCTGCCTGCGTGCTGTACCCCAGCGGGTTTGTACCCCAGTTGGTTTATTCCTGGGTATCTCCCTCCCCTCTCCCCTGGTATAACATACTGTGCAAACTCCTGCTCGGGGCTCTTCGCCTCCCCCTCCATTACACTGTGTTTCTGGCTCCTCGCTCCCTGATCCTCGCCCCGTCCAGGGGAAATAAACCGCACTTGTTCACCCTCGAAGAGCCCCTCCGCCTCTCCTTCCTCTCCTGCGCCTGTACCGTCGGTGTGAAAGCCGGTCCGTGAGTGCGAACCCGGCGGCCTCCCGCGCTGGAAGCGAGCCGGCCGCTCCCGGCTCGGCCCAGGCCGGGCACCGCGGAAAGGCGGGCGGGCCCCGCCACACGGCCTCACCCCTGAGGGGAGCTGCGGGTGAGCCTGGAGGGCAGAGGGATCCAGGGAGAACCCAGAGCCCCTTCCACTGCCTAAAGGGGCTGCAGGAGAGCTGGAGGGGGACCTTGGACAAGAGCCCGAAGTGACAGGACAAGGGGAATGGCTTCCCACTGCCACGGGGCAGGGTTAGATGGGATATTGGGAAGAAATTCTTCCCTGAGAGGTTGGTGAGGCCCTGGCACAGGGTGCCCAGAGAAGCTGTGGCTGATCCCTGGATCACTGGCAGTGTCCAAGGCCAGGCTGGGTGGGGCTTGGAGCACCCTGGGATAGTGGAAGGTGCTCCTGCCTTGGCAGGGGGTGGAACTGCATAAGCTTTAATTCCCTTTCCATCCAAACTTTCCATGATTCTATGGTTCTCTGCTTTTTGATCTCTTCCCCATCAGTGATTTCCCTCACAGGCTGTCCCCTCCCCTGGTCTGCACCTGGAGCAGCCCTGTCCCCACCAGCTGACCCGGCACAGGAAGGGCACAGGGGCTGCCACCATCAGTGAGGGGAGGAAGGAGACGGGATGAAGGAATCCAGTTCTGCTCCTACCACCCTCCCACTTGGCACTTCTCTTCAAAGCACTGTGCAAACATTAACTAATTAATCCTTCCAACACTCCTGGGAGGAAGAGACATCGACAGGGCTCTGTTCTAGACACCTGATAAACACAAAGGATGGTTGGAGGAGATGCCAGACAGGCAAAACCTGCAGGTCACAGTAGTTCTCCTGCTCTTCCTGCTGCTCGTGGCAGGGCTGGGCAGGCAGGGGACGTGCCAGGAATCATCCTGTGCTCCAGGATGTAGGGTGCACAGCCATGGAGGAGGGGGGTGCAGGGCAGAGCAGGGACCGAGACAGAAATATGAGAGAGGGTAAAACTAGAGAAGAATGGGAGGAAGAAGATGAGGCCTGTTGTCCTCACAGATAGACAGACAGACAGACATTCTGTTTCCAATTCCAGCTTTGATGGAATTTTGTAAGTATCACGAAATTAGCTTAAATGGAAGGAAGCCCTGACACTGCTGCTGAGGCATCCTGGAGGGAAGTATCGAGAGAAAGCACTTTGACTTTTAAAAATATGTATTTTGACTTGCTCTGTTTCAGCTCCCTAGAGGAACTGAAAAATCAAACTGTGGGTTTCCAGCCTGAACATCCCCAGACACTGCACCAGTCCTCGTGTCCTTTAGCTGAGCTCTTTCTTCTCCACCCTCGTGTTTACCCAGGAATGCATCAATAGGCAGCTGCTGCAGCCCCTTCCTTTCAAACAAGCCAGGCATCCCTGGCATTTGCAGCCTGGCTGTGATCCCTCAGGATTGGCCTCACTGGAATCCTGCATTTAATACTTCCTTGCCTCCATCCCTAAACCCTCTTGGAGCTCCGTAGGTGCCAGGATCCCATCCCTGGTCCACAGGATGTGCCCTGCATTCAGCACTCCCGGCAGCCAGCTCTTGGGAAGCACCCTGGCTGCAGGAAAATCCCCGTGCCAAAGGATGCAGATCTATCCAGAGAACCCCACCAGTGCCGCTGAGGCTGGCTGGGGACCTGCCCTCTGGCCTCCTGGACTTCTCCAGCCTGCCTGTTCTAGGGGATCCCCAAGGGGGTGAGATCTCCAAAGCCCAGCCAAGGTCCTGCTGTTTCCCTGGGAGATGAGTTCAATTGCTCCAGTCCAGTTGTTTCAAGGGGAGACTTGCCTGCTGTGCCTGAAATCGGAGTGGCTGAGTTTTTAAACACAGCAACATGTGAAGGCCAAAAACAGAGATCAGGGGCTCTTCCCAGTCACTGCCCACAGGTCTGGAGAGACACAGCCTTGGGTCTCAGTCCCCTTGTGGGGTTTTTCTGGAAGTGGAAAACCCTGGCAAAAACCTGCCATGGCACTGGCTGGGTTTTGGGCTGGGCCTGGACCCAGCTCACACAGACACACATGCACTTGGCAGAAAGGGATGTGCTTTGTTCTGGTTTCCCTGCATACAGAAGCAGATTCCAGGATAATTCCTCTTAGGGGCCCTGCACCAACCAGGCACAGTGGAAAAGCTCCTTGAAGGTTTCTGCTCAGCTGCCCTGCCCAGGGACACCTCACTGCTCCCCAGAACCGCAGGAGGGTTTGCTTTGCTGGTGTTTTCCCCATGAGGCTGCTGGTCTGGTGCAGCACAGAACCCCAGTGGGTACCAGAAGGGAAAGGGAAGATGACATGTGCAAGGGTGGCAGGATAGCCCTCTGCCCAGGATGGTAATGCTGAACCCCCAAAATCCTCACCAAACAGAGGCATGAATCCCAAAATCCCGATGTTTTCAAAGAAAAACCCAGCCAGGAAGGGCGTCTGCTCCTGGCTGCCAGCACGCAGGCTCCAGGTACCTGAGGCCCTACCGAGGGAGCTGTGGGCTCTCCTTTCTCTCTAACAGGACATTTTTTAGCAGCTTGATCCCATTCTTGCCATTTCCTGACCTGAAGCACGTCCACCTCAAGCAGCCACGGTGCCCAGGCACCATCCAGACCCAGGCCAGCCCCTCTGTGCCACCTGGGCAGAGCTCAGCCCGGGACAGGGGCTCTGCAGCAGAGCAGTGCTGGGGCTCCCCTCTGCTCCCACACCAGCCGTGTCCCATCTGGGAGGTGATACATGAAAATAAGAGCCTTTCCCTGTGTCATTCAGGGGCCTCTATCAAGGACTTTTGAGTGCTAAAGTCACACATTTACTCTTGCACAACTTGCCCAGAGAAGCTGTGGCTGCCCCTGCATCCCTGGAAGTGTCCGAGGCCAGGTTGGACGGCGCTTGGAGCAACCTGGGATAGTGGAAGGTGTCCCTGCCATGACAGGGGTGGCACTGGATGGTTTTAAGATCCTTTCCCACCCAAACCAGTCAGTAATCTCCTCTGCTCAGCTCAGCCCCTGCTCCAGGTGTCTGTGTGGCAGCAGTACCTCCTGCAAACAGCTGTCCCCTCACCACAGAGGTGGAAACTGAGGCACAGCAGCACACCCAGACAGGTCTGCAGTGCTGCATGCAGGTGTGCAGCTTCCCAGCTCCCTCAGTGCCTCTGTCCTGCCAGCCCAGGATGACAGAAATCTCTGTTTCAGTCTCTTATACGGCAGGTAATGAGAAAAAATGCAGCTGTGGGATGCACCAACAGTGGAGCCCCTGGAGTGTCTGCAGCTCATGGTGGAGCAGAGCTGAGGACAAAGGCGGGAGGCTGAGGCAAGCCCAGGGTTCTGCAGCTGAAAAAGATCTGAGTTACCCACTCCAGGAGAGTGATCTGGGGAGGGGATGGAATCACAGAATCACAAAATCACTAGGGTTGGAAAAGCCCTCTAAGATCATCAAGTCCAACTGTTCCTCCAAGGCCACCATAACCCATTGCCCCAGGTGACATCCGAGGATGGTGACTTCACCATTGCCCTGGGCAGACTGTTCCATTGCCTGACCACCCTTTCTGTGAAGAAATTTTCCATAATATCCAACATAAACCTTCCCTGGCACAACTTGAGGCTGTTTCTTCCTGTCCTAAAATACAGGGGGGACACCAGCAGCCTCTGCAGACCCCTCCATGCTTTGGGAACATGGGATGAGCATTGGCGGCCCCATCCCCAGGTGGGCAGCCCACATTCCTGAGGTCTGGGGTGCCCAGGCGGCTTCAGCCTGCCCGTCTGCTTCAGTCTGGGAATCAGGAAACAGCCACCCATGGCTGGAGCCAGAGCACCTCCCATGGGAAGGCTGCCACTGCAGATGTCACAAATCCCCCAGCGGGCCCACAGCTGACACGGCCACCCTTGAGCCTCAACCAGCTCCTTCTGGGTCACAGCTTTCCTTGTTCCGGAACATGAAAGCGGGCAGGCTCTGTGCCCCATGGTCATCTGCTCCCACTGCTGCCTGCCTGCATGAGCATCACAGCCTCAGCTCAGCCCCAGCTCCCCGGGCTCAGACCCTGCCAGAGCTCGGCAGCCTGGGGAAGGGCAGTCTGGGGAGCCAGCTCAGGCTGATGGCAGCCACTGGTGGGCACCCAGCAGCCTGGGAGCAGTCACAAGGACTCTCCTTCAGCACTGGGCGACGGAGATGTGGCTGAGGTGCAGGTGGGAGGACAGGCTGTGGGATGCAGGAGGGATGCAGCTGTCTCAGCATGCACACAGCTCCATAAATCACAGGGAATTCATGTGACCCCCTCATCCCCAGGAGCTGGGGGAGGTTCTCCTCCTGGGGTGCTCGGCACAGTGCCAGCAGAGTGACTCCGAATCCTGGGATGCAGCTGAGGTGGCAGAAGGGCTCCCCGGCACTGCTGCTGCCCTGGGTGTCTGTGGGCACCCTGCACCCATTCCCAGCTCCCAGGGCCTCAGGAGCTCCCTGGGGAACCTCCTCTACTCAGGCAAATCCTCCCGGTGTCTGGAGGTCAGAGCACTGCTGGGGTCCCCTCCTTGGACACTGGACAGCTGCTCCTGAGGTTCTGCTGGCATGAAACGCCTGCCTGCAGAGCTGGCTCTGCTCTTCCCGAGCCAGGACATCAGGCAGGTGTTGGGTGAGGCCCTGGGCCAGCCCCAAAAGCACAGTGAGCGACAGTGGAGAGCCACAGGCACACATCCACTGGGGACAGGGACGGGACAGGATGGGGTGGTCGGAAATAGCCCTGAGCCCTGTTGAGGGCAGCGACAGCTCCCATGGACTGAGACACACCCGAGACACAGACTGCTCACAAGACAAGCAGGTTAAAAACAACCAAAGCCCTTTCACCCCAAATTTATAACAGATGTGCCTCATATCCCTCCAACAGTGTCTCAGAACCAGGATTCACAGCCCCAGCCTACATTGCCACACCTGCTCTCAGCGACTCCCCCGCTCCTCCTGTCTCCACTGTTGCTACAGCACCTTCCACCTGGCCTTCAGAAAAAAGGAAAGGAAAATAACAGCAGCAGAATTAACTTTTCTTGGCTTGCAAATGCTGTTTTGCAAAGCTGAGCCAGCTGCTCCTCCACAGGCGAGGGGGTACCCGGCCCACTACTTGACGCTGTCGGGCCTTGGGATCCCTCCAGATTCCCCAGCCCGGGTGGGGGTGAAGCAGAAGGGCTGTTCTGTCACACAGCAATTTGGACCCAAGGGTGCAGGAGCCCCTCTGGGGGACCACAGCAATGCCCACACACCCTGAGCCCAGTCAGGAGCCCCTCTGGGGGGGCAGAGCATCCCCCCCACACCCTGAGTCCATCCAGAAACCCCTCGGAGGGGACAGCATCTTCCACGCTCCCTGAGCCCAGCCAAGAGCCTCTCTCCAGCCAAGCTCCACACGCTGCAGGGCCACTCGGCACGTCCACAGGAAATTACCAAACCTTTTCTCCAGCTCAGAGCTCAGTTTATTCTTCCCTACAGCACCTTCTGGTGCATGAACACCCAGTGTGGGGTCCCCATGCCCAGCTCCTGGGGTCACCCCAGCCTGCTGTTCTGTATTTAATCAGCAAAGCTCTGGCCTCCTGATCCCAGCATTCCCATGGGGTGCCGAACAGCTTGGAAAATCAGAAAGCAGCAAATAAGCCTCGACATGAGGCGTTTACAAATTCCTCAGTCTCTGGCTCTCAAGAAAACCAAACGTGACACCTCAGCACCCAGCACTGATCGTCCTGCTCCCGTTTCCAAAACCACCTCAGTGCCCCTCTGCAGAACAACTCCCGACTTTCCAGAGCACAGGACAGCTAGGCCCAAGGCTGGGCTGTGCCAGGGAGGACAGAGCCAGGGCCACCTGCATGGCCGGTCCCTGGGGGCACAGCCCTGCCCTGTATGTCCGCAGCGATGGATCCCTGGGGAGCACCGCCTGTACCCTGCTCCAGCTGGGAGCCCTCGCCATTGCACCCTGCTCCAGGGCAGCCCCTCGCAGCCACCCCAGCCCTGCCCCGCAGGCACTCTGCCCTCTCCCGAAGTCCCGGCACTCCCGGGAGCAGTGCTGGGAAGGGATGATGCCGGGTGTCCAGGTTCCAGGATTGTCCCCTCATCCCCGTGTCCTCATGCCCGCACACCTGGGCCGACACTCGCACACGCACCGGGCACGCGCTGACACAATTCCCCGGGCTCTAACAACGAGCCAGAGCCACCGCAGTGCCCAGGAGAAGGGGGAGCAGAGGAGAGGGAGACAAGCCCCTTGGAAAGTCCCCAGGAGAGCTCAGGTGCCAGCAGCAGGGTGGGGGCACGCAGGATGACAGAGCCCCTGGCAGACAGACTCCCTGGGATCGATCGCCTGGCTCCCTCTCCAGAGCTCTCCTCCACATTCCAGTGGCTCCTGGAGCTGGTGTGGGGTGGATGGGCTGCTCCCCTGAAGCCTCTGATGGCAGCAGGACAGTGGCTTTCCTAACCTTGGCACCGGCACTGCTGCTGCCCCATGGGCCAGTCCCTGTGTGTCCCTGCACAGGGCAAGGGACAGCTGAGCAGAGCAGGAGGGGACACAGGTTCCTGCCTGGCCACTGCCTCAGGGGCTGCCTGCAGCCCACCAGCCTCGTGGCATGGAGGGGTTGGGGGCACCTGGAGGAGCTGGGGGCAGCTGGAGGATTTGGGGGCACACAGAGGAGCTGGGGGCACACGGAGCAGGGCTGGCAGCAGCAATTCTCTGAGGCTGCTGCCACCTCCTGCTTGTGCCACCCGGTGTTTTTAATGAGGTGGACCCTGAAAGGTCATGCCTTCTTCCCGGGATGCTTCTGCACCTGGGCTCTGGAGACGTTCTTCTCCAAATCCCTTTTAAGTCACTTAAACCTTCTGGTGCCTCAATTCCACATCGGTAAAGCGAGGCTTATCCCATTTCCTCTGCCTGGCTTACCGGGAGAGCTCATAAGCACTGCAGGACCGGAAAAGTCTGTGGATATGGATTTCTGTCTGCCTGGCACAGTGGGGCCTGGGCTCATTAGGGACTAACGTGCTCACTGTGCTGTGTCGGGCAAGCAGAGCCTGATGCTGTGTGTTGCTGTGCTTGGAGCTGGGAGGGGAGCAGGGGTGACGCCACACACACTTCCAAGGCCTCCTTGTCATTTTGATCCATTCCCATGTAACAAGGGTGGTAGGCTCAGTTCAGGTAGCCGCAGACACCAATTTGCCTCGTGCCACTATTTGACAACAGACCCTTTGCTAAGGGGTCAGGACGGGTGAAAAACACCCTTCCAAGGCAGAGTGGCTACAGTGCTCCTCTGTTCATGTGTATTTACATTGTGGAGAAGACCAACACCTCAAATGAGAGGGACAGTCACCTAAAAACACCCTCCTCTCACACTTCCCCTGCTGCATCCCTGTGCCTGTCCTCCAGGGATAGCTGTGTAAGGATGTGAATAACCAGACAGTGCCCAGAGGAAACGAGGTGGTGCTGGCCTCAGCTGCCCCTCAGACACCCCTAAATCACCCTAAACCACCACCCTCAGAGCCTAAAAGCTCTAAACCATCATAGCTGAACATTTACCCCTTTGCTCCTCCCCCCCATGGGGGAGCAGCAGAAACTCTCCAAAAAGGTGTGCAGGGTAATGGGGCTGTGCTGCAGCAAGTGTCTCCTGGGGAAATCTGGGGATTGTGCAAAACTTGTTACAGGTGTGGAAAGTGAGGGATCCTGGTAGAGGGGGAGGAACAAGCGTTCAGTCTGTCCTGCCTTCTTGTTTTCCCCTCTGGTGCATCCCATGTGGTGATCCGGAGCTCGTCATGAGCTTCAGTGTAGCCAATGAGTGCAGCAGGCAGTGCTGGAGTCAGAGACTGAGGGTCTGGGAGCAGATTCCAAGGAGACTCAGGTAGGGCTTTTTCCCTGAGCTGTGAGCATCAGGAGTGGGATGGGCCTGTTCTGCTGCCTCTGTCTGCCTCCTGCCCTGGCTGTGGGTATGTGCCCAGCAGGGACCTGGCCACAGTGCTGGGAAGAGATTCCTTCAGCACATCCCTGGGACCTTCAGCCCACAGCACTGAACTAGTTGGAACAGTCCTGGCCAAGGATATGCTCAGAAATGACCCCTGGGGCAGGAGAGGCTGAGAACCCCATCAGTGCTGGGCTGGGAGGTGCTGTGTGAGAGTCTTGCAGCTCAGGGGTGTCACTGTCCCAGCTGTGGCTGGGACACAGGGCTGGCACAGCAGGCCAGGGAAGCTGCTGCTCAAAGTGATGAGTGAATGTAAGATGAGAATTTATTGAGCTCTCCCTAGTCCTGCCTTTGGGACCATTTGTCATCAGGGCAGCTCGTGCTGCTGGCTGGGAGTGCAGTGGCTGCCAGGCAGAGTGAGCTGACATTGCCAGAACACCTCCAGAGCCAGGACAACATCAGGATGCCACAGAGCACCAGTGGAAATGGCTTCTGACCATGTCCTCCTTGCCCCCCTTCACACATGGAGATGATCAGAGACACCATGTCCCTGTGCAAGCTGGTGCGGCATCTCATCACACGCCGCTATTGAGGATCTTCCTCTCCCAGCTCTCCCACAGGGCAGGATGCTCCACCCTGGCTTTGCCCGGGTTTAGCAGCAAGTGTCTCATTCAGGATTCTGCAGGAAGCACCCGGTGGACTTGGGAGGGCAAATTCATGTCCCCATATCCAGGTTCAGCTCCTCCTCCAGCCTGTGGAGCTGTCCCAGGGCTGGTGTCCTGCTGGGAGCTGGAGGGTCTAGTAGGGTGGAAGCTGCAGCTCTCTGCACTGATCCACGTGCTCCAGTCCTGGGTGTCTGTGCCTGCATCTGCCAGAGAGCAGCACTGACAGCCAGCTCAGAACAGCTCCTGGAGTGTGGGCACAGGAGCCAGAGTGTCACCTGCACGGTGAGACGAGGGGGTGACACTGCCGGCTCCCACAGCCTCTGCCAGGAGAGCTGGGAGCAGGAGCCCTGGGCCAGAGCAGGCACGGTGGGCCAGCATCCCCCTCAGAGGGTCAGGAGAGGGGCTTGTGCCAAGTATGGAGCCAGCACAGCAAAGGTGAGAGGGAGGCCACGCTCAGGGCAGGAGACGTTTCAGACCTCACCCACTCAGAAGCAGCTGCCCAGCTGTCCTTTCTTCCTTTTCCTGTTTCCTCTTGTGACCCACAGATATCAAAGTACCTCTTTCCAGACCTTCTACAGCCTGGGCTCCTGCTGAGCACTCTCACAGCCCACTGGGGACACAGGCAAAGGCTGTGGCACTTGTCAATGCAGCTCCTCTGCGGAAACACACAGTTAGGAGTGACTGATCAGCAAAACACCCAGAACAAACCCTCTGCAGGATGAGCAAGACAGAGCCACCCCCTCCCTCCACAGGGGACATGTGTGCTCCACCCCCAGGATGTGGGACAGGCTGTGTCCCCACTCTCTCACCCCACCACTGCATCTCACTCTGTAAACACTGCCGGACTCTTTGGAAGGCACATTTGGAAGAATTATTTTTTCACCAAGAGTATGAAGTAGTTTTTTGGCGGTGGGGCCACGCACTCATCAGGGCTGCCTGGTCTCCTCCAGCTCGGGTGGGATGGAACGCAGGACCAGGGGAACAGAAGCACTGGGCAGAGCTGGGACGTCTGTGCTGGCAGCTGCCTCGGCTTCCCAGCCATCTGAGGTTATCCAGGAACAGCTGTCAATGTCAGGCATGGCCAGAGGCGGTCAGAAGCACCAGAAGGAGTGTGGAAAAGTGCAAGGGGCAAGGACATGCAGTCACTCCCCACCTCGCCTCCTTCTGCCTCTACAGCAGCAGCATCCAGTCCCCAGCTCCAAGGGCTTTGGCCGAGGGCCTCTGTGACCCCCATCAGCTGGGAGGTTTTTGAAGAAGCTGATGTTGGAAGTGGAGGCAGAGAAGCAACAGGGCTGAACTCAGTGGAAGCCCGAGAGCATCATCCCTGGAGAGGCAGCACTGCTTCCCTCTGAGTCCAGCTCCACATACCCCCCACTCAGGGTCCCCCATCCCAGAGAGACACTGGTGACATATTTGACATAGCTGGGTCCTGGGCTTGGTGTCACCATGACTCAGGAGCTTCTGGAACCCCTGTTCAAACATTAAATTTTCCTCTGCTTTGAGGTGTCTGCAGGGCAGCAGCCACCCTCTGCTCAGACCTCTAGTGCCTACCAAGCCTCTGCCTCCATAGGGAGTTGAAGGGCATCAGCATCCCTTGGGAAGTGCCTTGAGGCCTCTCCTGCAGTTGCCTAATTGCCTGGACTTGGAGCAGGGTTTGAATGTGCAATTCGGGTCCCCTGAAGACAGAGCCATCCCTGCCCCCACAGCAGCATCTCCTCAGGGCAGGACATTGAGGGTTACTGTGCCTCTTGTGCCTGAGCTGCACCAGAAGGGGCAGGAGGAGAGTAAACACCTCCCCCTCCAAGTAACAACAGAGCCCTGATTTTGGAAGATAATCCCTCTGAAGAACATCAGCCCAAAGAGGGTTTAATTCACTGCTGACAACCTAGGCAGTGACTGCATCACTCAGCACCTGCAGGAACCTGGTTTGTCATTAGGGCCCCCACAGATGGTCCTGTTCTGGAGCTGACTCTGAGGTGCTCATCTGTCCCAATCCAAGCAGCACACACTCTCCTGGGCTCCTCCCCAGGATGGCACCGTGCTGGCACCCTCCTGGACACCACGTCTGCTGCCACCTGTGGGGTCCCTTACTGCCCCAGAGGGCACAGGGACCCAGGAAAGAGGTCACTGGGGTCACTGCCATCAGTCTGCCACCAGCACTGCCACCAGCCCTGTCCCTGCCAGCAGCCCCATCACTGCCACCAGTCCTGTCTCTGCCATCAGTCCTGTCCCTGCTATCAAGCCTAGTCCCTCCATCAGTACCAGCTCTGCCTCCAGCCTGTCCAGCACATGGCCCAGGCAGGGCCTTTTTCTCCTCCTGCAGACAAAGTCTGGCACCTCCAGGCTCTCTGTGGCTGAGCCCCGGCAGCCTCACATTGCGCACCCCATCCCCTCCTCCCTGCCTGGGGACATGGCCCAGCTCAGGCTGTCCCTGTCACTGCAGACTGAGCGAGCAGGACAGAGCTGTGTGGGGAAAGGCTGAGGCTGGTCCTGCTCCTGGGGTCCCGTGGCTGTTGTGGCACAGGTGGGCTCCAGCCACCTGCACCAGAGCACACCTGGCTGGCAGGGAGGTTTGCAATGCAGGGGAGCCCTTGGCCTCAGCTGAGAAACAAGGGACCAGCATCCTAAAGAGCACAGGAAGGGATGGCTCCAGGGTCTGCTTCTGCCTCTGTGGGATCCCTGCCCGGGCCTGCTGTGATCCAGGAGGAGGACAGGGATGGGAGCAGGTCAAGTGGCACCAGGGCTGAGGAGGGTGGGCAGCCCCAGCCACATAATTGAGCAGCCTCCTGGGGCTCTCTGTGCCCTGTTCATACAGGAATGCACAGAGCAGGTTTGTGGCATTGCCAGTGCTCAACAACCCTCACTCTTAAAGTGCTATTACAAGTCCCTTCTTGCAGAAAATACTTTCCTTGCACCAAATGTCCCTGATCCTTGTTAAGATGCCCAGCTGTTGGAGAGCAGCAGTGCAGATGGGAGGGTGGTGTCCCACAGGAAGCTCCAGCAGCTCCGCAGACTGGGAGGCCAGCTTGGAATTCCAGAGGACAGTCAAGGACCGGGTGGCAGCTCTCTGAGATGCATCACCTTCTGCCACCATTTACTCTGTGACTGGGGGGGGTGTGCAGGGGAGGGGCACTCGGCAGGGATGGGATAGCACAGAGCCTCCTCTGCTGCCCGGCACGGGAGAGAGGGGGGCAGAGCTCCCTGGGCTTCCCTCAGTCCCTCAGCAGCCATTCACGAGCCCACAGATGTGACAAAGCTGTGTGGCACCTGCTGCATTCTGTAAAGTCCTGCTCCCTCCTCCCCCCACTCTGCCAGGGCTGGACCTTGTCCCAGAGCTGCCAACCCCGACTGGACCTGCAGGACCTGCCATGGGGAGCGTGCAGGGGATGCTCTTCCCGTGCTCTCAGCACTGCACTATCCTGCATCCCTGCACTGATCCTGCATCCCTGCACTGATCCTGAATCCCTGCATTGATCCTGCATCCCTGCACTGATCCTGCATCCCTGCACTGATCCTGACTCCCTGCATTGATCCTGAATCCCTGCACTGATCCTGAATCCCTGCATTGATCCTGAATCCCTGCATTGATCCTGAATCCCTGCACTGATCCTGAATCCCTGCACTGATCCTGAATTCCTGCCCCAGTCCTGCACCCCTGCTCTCCCTTGGAGCAGTGCTCAGCCCAGCTCCTGCCCCGGGATCTCTGGTATCCTGCAGTGCCATGGGCTCAGCACTGGTGCCATGGGCACTGCTCTGTGCCACCACAGACTGCCGGGAATCCCATTCCAACCCCACCACTGCTGTTCCCACCTGCATGGCACAGAGGGATCACAGGAATGGGAACAGCCCCTCCAGCCCCCTCAGACCTGGGGAGTTACTGAGGCTTTGGCCACAAATCCCACGACTGGTGATTCCTCTCCAGTCCCACTCAGCCAGTCCTGAGGACCGGCCTCTCCTCATAATCCCTGGTTTTCTTCATCCCCAGGAGTAGCAGGTCCCAAAGAACAGTGCTGAGCTCCCTGTGGAGCTCCCTTGGCCCTGATGTTCGTGGACCAGAAACAAGGGCTCCCTTCCAGATGTGCTCCACCCAGTTTTCCTTCACTTTCTCCACGTGTTCTCATGGCTCTTCCTGCTCACCTCTGGCTACTTCATCTTTGGTCCCCAGCACTTCCCAGTTGGTGTGGGCTGGATTCCCGAGTCCCAGCACTCAGACAGAGCCAGCTGAAGTCAGGACTCCCCAGGGCAGAACGTGCCACATGCCAGGAGCAGCCAGAGGGGAGGGCACTGCTGGGGACTCATTCCACATGGAGAGAGCTGCCCTGGGAGTCCCCAGAGGCCACAGGGCTGGTGACAGCTCCCTGGATGGCTGAGGGGCTCCTTCCCGAGGCTCCCGGTCCCCGCAGACCCTGTCAGCTCCAGCTCCCTGCTTGGCTGCGTTTGGGACCGTGGCCAGCTGCCTGCCCGAGGGTCCTGCCTGCTGAGTCCCCGGGATGCCACAGTGGCCCTGCCAGCTGCATGGGTCACAGTGTGCTCAATGTCACCTTCCCGAGCCGCGCCGGGAGCAGGCGGAGCTGGGGAGGCAGGGACTGCGCAGCTCCGGGGGCGAGAGGTGCCGGAGGCTCCCGAACCTCTGATCCTGCACCAGCTCCAGGGAGATCTGCTGACATTCAGAGCCACAGGCTCTGAGGCACGAGGTCTACATTTGCACAGTTTGCAGCAGGGAGCTCAGGGACTTCTGTTTATTTTCACGAATGGGAAGAAAAGCCCACATTTAGCTGCAGTCACTCCTCATTCCCAGTGGTGACCGACCAGGGAGTGGCTCCTTGGCTGTTCCCAGTGACCCACCCTGCTGGCACAGGTGTACCCTGGTTGTTCCATCGGAAATGCCCCTCTCTCTCTGTTCCAGCGTGAGCAGAAGGGACTGTTGCAGCGGGAGCCAGCTGTGCTGTGTGACACAGGGGCCTGAAAGCCAGGAGTGGGCTCCAGCTAAGCCCCTGCCCAGCCTGGAGTGGGGCCTCCCTTCCCTTGCCAGCCTGGGGGCACAGGGGTGTGACAGCAGCAACTCCACGGAGCTAAAAATAATCACTCTGGTCCCCCAGCTTACACTACACCTTCACCTGGTGCCAGACCTGCCGAGGGCTCAAACCACTGCAGGAGCCAGCAGCAAATACCAGCAAACACCCAGGGATGGAGCTTGGGCAGCTCTGGCAGAGCCCTGCACTGTCCTGTTTGTGGGGAGAACTCTCAGAGCTCCCCCGCAAGACTCAATCCTCACAAGACGCTGCTGATCAGGACTTGGCAGTGCTCAAAAAAACAGCCAGCAAGACACCCAGGTGTCCCCAGAGCAGCCTGTGAGTGCCATCAGTGTCCCTGCCACCACGGCCACCCTCCCTGCGTGGAGGATGGAGGTGCTGGAGTGTTGCTCAGCCTCTGGCTTGACCTCCCTCTTAGGAGCCCCAGCTGATGGCAGCTGTGCCTGGGCTCTCTGCAGTTCCTTGGGCTCTCTGCAGTTCCATAACCCCCTGATGAGCCATAGAAAGTCCCCCCAGTAAGGAGAGCCCTTTGCCTTGTGCTTGCAGCTGGCCAGGGCCCAGATGTCCCAAGGAGCCAGCCCACGCCATGGCCCCGTGTCTCATGCTCCGTCCTAGCCCTCTGGGGGGCTGCAGGCAGGCACAGAGACCTGTCAGGGGTCCCAGGTTGGGTTCTCAGCCCACACACCTTGCTGAAGGGACTTAGTGTTTTTACACCTGGACAACACTGTGGGATCAATGGGATCAGTGGGATCAACGGGATCAATGGCAGGTGCCATCACTGCTGATCACTGAATAACGCTACCTTACACAATTCCTCAGGAATCCCTGCCCCATCCACTCCAAAAATGCAGTTTTGCCTTGCTGCCTATGGGCAGGAATTTCATCCCAGGTGATTTCTCCCAGAGACTTCGCTTTTTTAGGTCTGCTCCACAAATCCACCAAGCAATCATGTCAGCAAGACCCAGAGATCACTGTGGCCATAGATCCTGCAGCAAATGGCCAATAAACCTCTGCCCTGGCCTATGTGTGCATCAGCTACAGCAGGGAAAGGTTTAGTGAGAGCAGGGAGATGCTGGAGCTTGTGATTTCTCACAGTGTTTCACCACAAAAGAGATGAAGGACAAGAACATTGTCTTGAAGCTCTGGGGGAAATACACAACTGGTAAACAGCAAAGGAAATGATCACCTATGGCCTTCACAACTCTTGCCTCAGCAGTTTCCTGACAGACTTGGGCTCATTTTTCCCTTCTGGCCACAGTGAGACAGAAGTATGAACCAAGCAGTGAGGGAAAGAGTCCTGGCACCATGGGCAAAGGATTGCTCAGCCCACCACTGCCCTGGGCAGCGCCTTCCAATGCCTGACCACCCTTTCCATGAAGAAATGTTCCATAATATCCAACCTAAACCTCCCCTGGCACAGCTTGGGGCCGTTTCCTCTTGTCCTGTCCCTTGTTCCCTGGGAGCAGAGCCCGACCCTCACCTGGCTACACCTTCTTGTCACAGGGAGTTGTAGAGAGCGAGAAGGTGCCCCTTGAGCCTTCTTTTCTCCAGGCTGAGCCCCGCCAGCTCCCTCAGCTGCTCCTGATCAGATCTGTGCTCCTCAGGAGGGCACTGGTGGCTCCTGCTGGACAGAACTCCCTCCCTCCATGGGAGTTCTGGCAGCATTTGGAACCTCCAGAGCTGCCAGATGTCACTGACACCTCTCCTGAAGAGGTCCCACTCCCCTGTGTGCTTCCAGAGGAGCACAGACTAAATCACAAAATCACAGAATATCCTGAGTTGGACCCACAGGATCATCCAGTCCAACCCCTGGCCCTGTACAGACACCCCAACAATCCCACCCTGTCCCTGGCAGCGCTGTCCAAATGCTGCTGGAGCTCTGGCAGCCTTGGGGCCGTGCCCATTCCTTGGGGAGCCTGTGCAGTGCCCAGCACCTGCTGGGGGAAGATTTTCTGATATCCAGCCCATGCCCCTCTGAGCTCCCCAAACTCCTGTGATCCGTTGGGTCAGCAGCAGCTTAGAGCTGGCCCAGGGGGAGATCTCCAAATTGGCAGGTGGTCAGACAGTCTCTTCCCTGACCTCCTGTGCTCCCAGAGCACTGCCATGGCTCAGGATGGCAGTGATATATATTTATACATATAAATTTGGAATCAAAGACCCATCAGGTCATCACAACCCTGCTTTCCTCGCCCGGCTCCGGGCCTGCCAGTGCTCCTGCTGCTCTCACAGGGGCAGGGGCAGCAGGTGAGTTCTCCCAGCCCTGCTCTGCCAGCATGGGAAGAGGAAAAGCTTGATTTCCAAGGAGAATGATAGATTTGTGAGGACCTCTGATAGCCTGGGGGACAGAATGGCAGCCAGGGCCCTGCCAGGGGTGGCCACTGTGGGTGACAGAGATGGGATGAAAGGAGCAGAGCAAGGGAGTGAATGGCTCCCAAAGCTGTATTTGGGGCTGTATCTGGGGCTTTCAGAGCCAGCTGAACCTCTCTTGCCTTGAGAGCAGCCTGCAGGGTCACAGTCCTGCCCCTTGGGGCCAGACCTGGCTTTTGTCACTCTCTCTTCTCCTCTGGTCACCACTCGACCTGCCAAGCCCATCCCAGGAGGTCCCGAGGCTGCCCCACCTTCACAGAGCACAGGGCTCCAGAGTCCCTCCTTCAGAGGTGACATTTTACTCCTCTGCCTGAGACAAAAACTTGCAGAACCTCCCAACTTTTTCCCTCCCAGCTGGGTGTCCCATTGCAGTTCCAGAAATACCAGCAGCCTTTTAGTTCCCAAAAGATCTCAGAGGGACTTGTTAAGGTGACAGGTGAACTGTACCTAAAATGACCTCAGGACCAGGTGAAACAGTCTCTGAGTGTCAGAAACATCCTCCCAAAATAAAAGAAGTGCTGAGCATCCATTTATCTTTCCATGAGATTCATATCCTGAGAATGTCTGTCATCTGTGCCCACTGAAAGGAGCAGTATATTCTGGTTTATCACCCTCTGTGGAAGTTGAAACACTTTGGCCAGGTTTCCCCTATTTCACTCATTGCATTAATTTCTTGGATAATTTTTTAATGAAAGCCCTGCAAGTGCCTTGGCTCTTTGAAGGAAATGAGGATTTTGGGTTGGATAAACATCGAAAAAGAGGAAAAGAAAGAGAAACAAATATGAAGAAAGAAGAAATCTCTCACCATAGGGACCCCTTGTCCAAGTTATATGTCATAAATTGTTATGCCACATGGATTTATCTCTGATACAGGCAATATACAGCTTATGGATAAAGAGGGAAATGCAGACTTAGGGGAAGGCTGAGCTCCTGCTGGTCACCACTGCTGCCAGGGCTGTTCCGGCTCCTGGACCCTCTGCAGGGCCTTGCAAAGACTCTCCCCTCTCCCACATCCTGCAGACAGGTCCTGCAGCCACTCCTGCTCCACATCCTGCCTGGGAAACCTTCTGGGAAGCAGCCCTTTCACAGGACACAGTGTGTGGTGAGTGCTCTAAGCAGGTGCTGCTGTTTCGGGGTTTCAGCAGAGACCTGAGATCCTGCACCTGTGTCAGAGCTTTGCTGAAGGCGACTCGCAGGAGGAAGGGACTAAACATGGAGTAGTGGGTGGAGGAGACATGGGAGAGATGTGGGATGTGCTGGGGTCATGGTGGCAGCGATGGAGCTGCCAGCAGTCTCCAGGCTGAAATCCCAACTTGATCACAGAACCATAGATCTTAAAGCTCATCTCGTTCCAAACCCCCTGCCATGGGCAGGACACCAGGTTGCTCCAAGCCCTGTCCAACCTGTCCTTGAACACTTTCAGGCAAAAACTCCAAGAATAAAACCTCTGTAACCCCCTGTGAACCTCCTTCCCAGCCAGATAAATGAGCTCCGTGTGACCCTTGTGCTTGGCAGGATGTGTTCCTGTGGCCACCCCGGAGATGGGAGAGGGCTGGGCCTTTCTGGGGTGGGGCTGCACAAATTCCCCCTGCCCTCCTCGCTGTCCTCACCCACCCCACACACGGCATGGCTGGAATGTCCGACACCACACGGGCAGTGCTGGGATCTCATGCTGTGGGCTGCCGTGGAATCAAGGTGCAGGGGCTGCTTGCAAAGCTCTGTGGGGTGACTGCAGGCAGCCTGGGATGAGATGGCCACAGAGGGACCCCAGCTCCTCTCCAGCAAGCTTTTCCATGAGTTCCTGGGGAGCAGTGTTCCCGTGCCGTGCTCTGCGGAGCCGTGCCTGGCTCTGGCGCTGCTGGAGCCTGGCGTCACCAGTGCTGCTTGTTTCCCAGCGTGTTATTCACTGACTCCATTCTCCAGCCAAAAGAGCTTTGCGAGTAGTAATAAAAAAGGATGAATGGGATAGCATGGGATGATTAACCAGGACTGTGAAAGATGGACCAGCACCTGGGCTGCTGGCAGCACAAGCACCTGGCAAACACGGCTGTGTCCCACATCCCATCCTCTGCTGGAGGGGCGGCCCTGAATCACTGAGTCATGGAATGGTTGGGGTTGGAAGTGACCTTAAAGCTCATCCAGTCCCACCCCCTGCCATGGCAGGGACACCTTCCACTGTCCCAGCTTGCTCTGAGCCCCGTCCAACCTGGCCTTGGACACTTCCTGGAATGGGGCAGCCACAGCTTCTGTGGGCACCCTCTGGCAGTGTCCCACCACTCTGAACAGAGCATTTGGCACTGACCATCCCCACCACTGAACCAGCAAAGCTGGGCTCTCACAAACAGTCTCTCTTGTATTGTTGTGTTCAGGTTTTTGATCTCCTTCCAGCAGAACCTCCTGGATTTATCCCTGCTCTCCCCACACCTTGCCACGACAGTTGGGATTTTGATGCAGTTCTAATCGTTCTGGACTATAAAAAACAAGCCCTGTCTTTCACTAGCATATGGTTCTCCCCGTACAACAACAGACACCAGAACTTTCAATTAAGTTTCTGGAAGCGGTGCTGAAGCACACATGACTCATTTCACAAGTGCACTAACGAGTGAAACGATTCTGCTTTTTGCCAGATCTCCACTCATCAGGAAACAAACAGTATCTGATGTCTTTCTTTCTTTCTTTATACACTGACGAAAACAACACCCTTCTCTGTCGCCGCCGAGCCCGGGGAGAGATCGCCCAGCTAAATATTCTAATATTTGATAACAGCCCTGCCAGCACGGAGCTGACTCATTCCATGGCATGTGCTGCTCCCTGAGGATTGCTCTCAGCACAGTGAACAATTAGCTGCTTCATTCATCCCAGCTTGAGAATGGCAGATAGTTACAGGACCACGGGCATGCTCCTGACGGGAGGGATTTATCAACACTCGTAGTTGTTGCTCCTGTAATTAATCTCACGCTATTTCCACACACACTCACTCACCCTCTGCTCCCACTCTGCTCCTGGCTCCCAAACACTTTTTTATGCTCAGAACGGTGTAGAAATAATTTTGGTTTCTGGTCAGTGGCATGGAAGTGATCAGGCAAAATCAAGATGTGATTTGGGGGCTCTGCTCCCCAGCATTCCTTAAATCCTTTGGGGAAGAGCAGAGGCGTCCAGTCCCAGCCACAGCCCACACTGCCCATGGGCCAACACAGCCCTGTGACAGTGATGTCACACCCCCCTCCACGTGCCTGGCCCCACAGCAGCCCAGGAACACATGGCTGCTCCATCCCAGGGGAGCTGCTGGCTCTTGGTGTCTCAGGGCTGCTGGCTGCTGGCTGCTGGCTGCT
Organism: Melanocharis versteri; assembly: GCA_013397845.1. Taxonomy (NCBI): domain Eukaryota; kingdom Metazoa; phylum Chordata; class Aves; order Passeriformes; family Melanocharitidae; genus Melanocharis; species Melanocharis versteri. Next base: position 15,884 of record VZTG01001923.1, on the reverse strand, counting down.
GGCTGCTGGCTGCTGCCTCCTGCCTCTGGGGTGGAGCTCAGCATCCCTCTGGGATGTGCTTCCTGGCTGGCTTGGCAATGGGAACCCCTGGCAACCCAAACCCTGCCATGCCACTCCTTCCCGACACTGCTCAGGAATCAGACACCTGCATCCTCCAGGTCACAGGGAGATGGCAGATACCAGGCAAAGCATTTCTGTATCCCACATCCCTGTGAAACAGACAGCTCCTGGGATCTTCTGCCTCTAATTTTCTCCCTTCCAACTCCCCAGACTCGGGCTTCAGCTGGAGATTTATTTTATTGGCTGTTCATTGCTACAGTTATGGCCAGTGTGAGGACAGTGTCTCCTTAATACAAATGAACACAGCACTGAATTCAGCATCGTCCTCCTTGTAATTACTGCCCAAAAACTTGCCATGGAAACCAGGAGAAAGGGGGAATGCTCAGGAAGGGATGGGAAGGACCACCTCCAGTGTCCCCAGGAATCACCCCAGTGGCTCTGAGGGTGGGAGCCCAGGGTCTGTCTGGCTGTGAGGAGACATCCCGTGGCTGCAGAGGGCTGGTCCTGCCACCTCACTGCCAGGCTGGGCCGGCCATCCTCCTGGGACAGGGCAAACGTCCCCAGAGCTGCCATGGCTGCTTTTGGGTCATACCCTGGCCCCACGGAGGTGCTGCCACAGGGGATGGAGAAGGAACACCTCTCACATCTCCATGGACACCGTGAGGCCACCACAGAGCACATCTGTGTGTCACAGAATCCCAGGATGGTTTGGGTTGGAAGGGACATTAAGGCTCATCTCATTCCAATGCCCTACTACAGGCAGGAACGTCTTCCCTCAGGCGTCCAGCACTGCCCCTGAGGGCACAGCCTGAGCCTGGCCCGGGGTGTCAGAGCTCTGCTGTGCTCTCATCCCTTCACTGGTGACTCTGGCTTGTGGCCCATCCTGCTCTGCTTTCCCTGGAGCAGATTCACCAGCCCCTGGTTGCACAGGCAGATATCCCTGATATCCACACTCCTCCTCCCGTGCCAGCCAGGAAGGACAGGTGTCCCAGCAACCTCCCAGCTGTGGCTCATCCATCCCAGCTTCCAGCACATCCTGATGTGTGCCAGGAACAGGGGCCTGGACAGGCACCAACCATTTGTCCTTCCCCATTTCCCAGGGTGCCACAGCCCTTGGGGCTGGGACTGGTGCCCTGTGGCCTTGGTGCCCTGTGGCCTTGGTGCCAGGTGCCATCAGTGCCTGGTGCCATCACTCCCTTGTTCTCCCAGCTTCTCTCCACTGGCTGGAGATAAACACGGGGCAGGGGACACCTCAGGACAGATTGCTGGGGCAGTTTTCCAGTTATTACTGTCACCCTCACCTTAGCTGTACCAGTGACAACTAAGTCAAGACAGTTCATGGATTCTTTGTAGGATCTGGGGAGATTCTTCATGGAAAGGGGGGCCAGGCATTGGAATGGGCTGCCCAGGGCAGGGCTGGAGTCGCCGTCCCTGCAGGGATTTAGCAGATGTGTGCATATGGCACTTGGGGATATGGGTCAGTGGCTTGGCAGTGCTGGGTGATGGTGGGACTCAATGATCTTAGAGAGCTTTTCCAATCCTAATGGTTCCATGATTCTGTGAGATTTTTTTGTAAGAGCTGCCCAGTCATGTCCCCATTGCATTCAGCCTTCAGCTCCCTCCTCCCAGAGCCACCACCACCCTCCCGGAGCTCAGGAGTTGGGACAAGGGCCTTCTGTCTGCCCCACCGGCTGCCAAACCAAACCAGCTCCCTCTGCCCCTCTCAGCACTGGCCCAGGGAATCTGCTCCAGTGCAGGAGGGAAGAATCACAGAATCACAAACTCACAGAAACTCCTGAGCTGGAAGGGACCCATAAAGGTCATTGAGTCCAACTCCTGGCCCTGCACAGGACACCCCCAGGACTCCCATGGAATGATTCACCTGCTGAGAGCTCTCCTGGGCCAGGGTAAGGAGCTGAGGTTTGGTGCTTGGATGGAGCAGAGCAGAGCCCAGACAATGCCCCTGCTCAGACCCCAAGTGCCAAACCTGCCGCCAGCTCCCACTCACCTCCCCTGCTCAGGAGAACCAGGGACCATTAGCACTGGATGAATGGGAAAGAATTGAAATCAGCTTGGAGACAATCCCCAGGCTGGAGCAGAGGCAGAATTAACCAGCTTATTATTTTTATTTAATGCCCGCATTGTGCTCCCAGATGAATAATTGGTGTGTGCGGCTCTGCACGCAGGGCTGTTATGAAGTTTAATTCATTAGCGCTTGTAAAGTGCCGCGAACTTGTGAGATGAAAGGTGTCCTCACAGCGCCAGGAGCTGTTCCAGCTCCAGCACTGCGGATCTTTAATAAGGATATTGAATGACTCCTCTGAGCCAGCACATTGCGTTTTAACTTCTTTATGGCTGTTTTTACAAGCAGGATCCTAGACAGCCCAAAAAAAAAATTGAAAGAGAAAGCCCCATCACAGTGCACAGACTTGGCTCTGCACAGGCACAGACTGGGGTGTGCCACCCTCAGCCCTGCCCTGGGGGACAGTCCCAGGGCTCTGTCCCCACCACCAACCCCTCCACAGGGATTAGGAGCTGTGACAGCTCTGGGGATGTCACTGGATGGGTGCTGAGAGGGGCAAGTGGGAAGAAAGGAAGGTCTGGAGGAAACTGGGGGCTGGTTGCCTGGTTTACCTGCAGGGTCACAGCCCAGGGGCCTGGCCTGTTCTCCATGTCCTGAGTTTGGCTGATGCAGGGGGAGGGGACAGTGGGGGCCATCTGGCCATCCCTGCCACTCCTCCATGCATCCNCAGGGGCAGCCACAGCTTCTCTGGGCACCTTGTGCCAGGGCCTCCCCAGCCTCACAGGGAAGAATTCCCTCCCAATATCCCAATTAACCCTGCCCTCTGGCAGCGGAAGCCATCCCCTGTGTCCTGTCCCTCCAGGCCCTTGTCTGAAGTCCTTCTCCGGCTCTCTTGGAGCCCCTTTAGGCATTGGGAGGGGCTCTGGGGTTTCCTGGATCCTTCTCCCCTCCAGGCTGAACACTCCCAGCTCTCCCAGCCTGACGGTGTTTCCTGACAGCCGCATTTTTCTGCTCAGCACAGCCACTTGCTCTGTGACAAAACCATTGCACTCAGCCAGCCCCTGCCAAGGCCAAGAACACGGATCCTTTGGAACATCTGCTTCTCCCACATCCGTCTTCCTGCACCTATTGCTGCTCAGTTACCTGGCAAGGAACCCCGGCTTTGAGTGCACAGAAAACCCTTCCCTGCCTTAGCCAGGTGGGAAGAACTTTCCTTGTCTGAAGTGCCACCTATGGCATCTCCAATTGCTGCTGCATTTCCCACCAGCAGTGAGCTTGGAAAAGAATCTTTTTAAAATGGCCCACTGGGAGGAGACCAAAAGCACCAACGAAGGATGCAGGACATGGCCAAGAAAGCAGCAACTTCTTCCCTTGAAGGAAAAATGGACCCTCAGAAGTGAAGGCTGTGACCTCTTCCACCTGCCTTCCACTCATTCTTTTCCAAATGTCGCTCCAACCAGCAAGACTCTCCCGTTCCCCTGGGAGCCTGCATTCCCAGATGGTTCCGTACAGCACACGGAGTGCAGGGAGCATCTCCTGCCTTGGAACACCAGGAACAAGCCATGGCCTTGCCCCTGCTCAGAGGAGAGGAGGATTCATTGTTTGCTTTAATTATCCCAAAGCCTCTTTACTTGGAGGAAAATAAAAATTTATCAAGGACTTTTGGCTCTGGCAAAGGAGATTATAATCAAATTAAATTTTTAGATCCCTGTAAAATTTAATTGGCCTTAGTGCAGGGCAGTTTCTGTCTCTGAGAACGAGAAGAGTTTCTCTGACCAGCACTCAGCCTCTGGAGAGCTGCCCCTTCCAGCATTCCCAGCACTGCCCAGGAGTCAACTCAAGCTGCTGCGCCTGTGCCACCAGCTCCAGCCCAGCCTGGCAGCCCCTTCCCCATGTCCCGGGAGCACCTGGCAGATGCACAGAGAGGCTGATCCGTGTGGGAGAAGATGGAGCTGCCCAGCCCATCCTCAGCTCCTCTCCCATCACCTGATGGATGTGGCAGGTTCTCACATGCCCCTGGAGGAGCCTGCTCCTGGGACATGTCCCTGACTTCTCTGTGGTTTTTCCATGGACAGCCTTTGGCCCTCTCCTAGTCCAATTCCCTACTGAAATCCATCCTGTCCCCAAGCCTGAGTCCAGCTTGGCCCTGCCCTTGCAGTGTCCTTCCTGCCCAGGGTGCCCAGGGTGATGTCCTTCCTGGGCAGAGGAGCCTTCTCCAGACATCTGGAAAACTCCATGGCCCGTGATGGGATGCTGTGGTGCCACCACAATGAGGGGACAGGCGCAGGCACCCACGGACACTGTCCCTGCTGAGAAGGGGCCCAGGGGCACAGATCAGATTATAACGACTGAACCGCTTGTTATCCCACACCAGCCTTGCAGAAAATCCTTTTTCCCGTGAGTGTGGAGTGATGTGCTCCAGCTCTTCACTCCTGGGAGTGATGCTTTATGTCCAAAAAAAGCCAAGGATGGTGAAACTGTGCTGCCAAAGGGATGGACAGCCACTGTCCCACTTGAGATGTTCCTGACAGCGGATCTGGCCCTGTGCTTTTCCAGGCTGTCCTGCAGAGCCCAAGCCTGCTGTGCCCTGCCAGCCTGGACACTGGTTTAACTGGGAATCCAGCTCTCCAGGCTCCTGCTCCTTGCCCTCACACTGTGCTTTTCCCATTGTTGCTGACAGCTTTGCCAGAGCTTGGGAAACAGGATTTCATTTTGCTCTTATCCCCAGAGCAGAAACGCACACGCGCCAGGGAAAGAAATCCGAACCACAACCTGGAAATCCAGAGGGATTCAGGTCTGGCATGGCAGGGGTCACCCAGGAGCCTCACTACCAAGTGAAATCCTACCCTGAGATCAGAATCAGGCAGCTTGAAAACACATCCCATCCCCTTTGTGCTGTCCTTGCACTCCCAGCCCCACATGCATTCCCCCAGCTCCACTGCCTTCCCAGGAGTTCAATGGTTTCCTTTTCCAGCCAGCCCTGTCCATGCAGGTTTTTCATTTCAGGATTAATGTCCCCAGCTCCAAAGGCTTCCCAAGGCTTGCAAGGCTGTCAAGGGGGTAACACTTCCCTCTCTGGCAGGCAGGAACCTCCCTGGCACCACTGAGGGAATTAAACAGAGACATCAAAGGCCCTGTCAGAGCCAGGGGAAGGCAGAGACATTCCAAGTCCCAGCAGAGTCTCTGTCAGATTTAAAGAGGACAAATCCTGCAAAAATTTTTCCTTCAAGGGAAACGAGGATGAGGGTTGCAGAGGTCCGAACAGGCAGAGTGCAGCAGGAGTGAGGTGGGGCTGGGGGCAAAAAGGATAGCACGAGGTCTGTCCCCATGGACACCCCAGAGCCACATCCAGCATGGCCCTGGGATCAGGCTGAGGCACCCATGGGGGACAGGCTGTGCTTGGTGTCCCCGAGGAGAGCCAGGTCCTGCCCTGGGATCCCACCAGTGCCCTCCTGCATTCCCACTTGGCTCAACCCAACCCTCCAATGCCAAACACACTCCATCCCTGTCCCAAATCCACATGTTCCCGTTGGATCCATCAGCCCATGGGCTGAACACACAACACAAGGCTGTGGATCCATGGAGCAGCTGCCTGGATGGCAAGGGAATTTAGGGAATATAAGCCAGGCAGGCTCTGGGACACAAGGCTGTTGTGACAGGAACACTTTGGAGCATCTCAGATAATTAGCACTTAATTGGCTCCAACACCTTGATAAACTGTCCAAGCCGCACCAGCTGCTCTGTGTGTGTCCCTTGAGTCCCCACCAGTTTAGGCAGCTCAGCCCAGCCTGGTCTGGCTCCAAGGCAGGCTGCACAGGGAGCTGCAGGGTTAACCCAGCCTCTGCAAGCCTCTTCTCATCCTCAGGAGAGGCTCTTTATCTCCACCCTTCTCAGGTGGAACACATGGACGTGCCAGGGATGAGAGAGAGTGACATGGTGGCATTTCAGGGGACTGAACACCAGAGACCCTGGATAGCTGCTGGGGGTGGAAGGCGATGGGGAGGGATGATGTGAGAGCCCAGGGCTGTGTGGAGTGGGGTGGGAGGAATGGGAATGGTGTGGGAATCCAGGACAAGGTGGGATGGGAGGATGGGAATGGCTGTGGGAGCCCAGGGCACTGCAGGGTGCTCAGTGCTGGGGTGGGGGGTACCAAGCCCTTCCTCCAGGCTGGTGGTGATTCCAGGGCTGCCCTTGCCAGGCTGGGCAGGTGCTGGCAGGGCCATGAGTGCTGGACAGGGGCACCCTGAGCCTCGTCCGAGCCCTGGGACCTGGGGGTATGACAGGGGCTGTGTTGGTGAGCCCTCCCTGCCTGCTGGGAGTTGAGGGGACCTTTGGAACAAGGGGTGCTCCCAACCTGGGGCTGGGACTCCTCCAACCCCACAGCACTGGCTGGAGCACATGTCCTCCCCTTGCCCGTGGCTGTCCTGTCTGTGTGATCCACGTCCAGCCCCACACGGCCAGGGGTGGGGGACGCTGCTCATGGAGGGGGTATGGGCCCATGAGCTGTGGGGGCGAAGGGAGTATGAAGGGATCCCAAAGGATGGGGTGATCCTCCCCAGTCCTAACCCCAGTAAGGGAAGGATGAAGGGTGCTAAAGGATGGAGTGATCCCCCACAACCCTCTGCAGACCCTGGTCATCCTGCAGACAACAACCAAGAGACGCCTGAGCTTGCACACAGAGGGAAAGGTCAGGAAAGAACAAGGAGACATCATGAGAGAAGAACAGAATCCTTCAGGAGGAGGGACAGGGACACAGTGGGTGCAAACCCCCAGCTCATCTCCTTCTCTGTAACACCACTCAAGCTCCCAGACAGCCCCCTGCTCCCCAGGAGCAGATCTGGATGAACGCACAGCCTGGCAGAATACACGGACAAACCCCAGGAATGCAAGAATTACAGTAACCTTTTCGGCTGATGGGAACTCCCAAATTTCTCCCAAGAGGTCACTGGTCACCACAGCAGTGGTGGGAGCTGGGATCTGTGCCCAGCAGGGAACTCTGCCAGCTCTGCTGCAGGCACCCTGCAAGCACAGGGCTCTCAGCTCCGCATCCAGTGGAAAACAGCAGCAGCAGCTGGAGATGGAATCTAATTTTTCAGGGAAAGTAGGAATCAAATGGAATGTGGCTGTTGTGTGAATAGGTTTACCCCCGGTGAGCACTCGCTGGGGCTCCGTGGCCTCTGTCACACCACGGAGCTGGTGATGTTCCTGTGCTTTCCCTCCTGCCACAGCCCCAAACTGGCAGCGTGGGGCAGAGACCGGAGCAGGGAGTGCAGGGATTGAATCCCTGCCACTCCAGGGAGAGATCATGGAGTGGAGAAGGACACACCAAAGCACAGCTGGCCTCTTGCAGTCCTGTCTCCTACAAGCTCTTCTCTTCCCCAGTGCTTCCAAGCAAACTGTCCAGAACTGTGGCTCCAGGATGCCGCAGATCCCCCCTGGGTCACCGAGCCCAGGCTGTCTGGCACAAGAGAGGAGCCTCTGCTGTGCCCCTGGTGCCAGACACTGCTTGGGGGACACTGGCACACTCTGGTGACAGCTCAGGTGAGGGACTACCCCAGAGCCACCTGGAGCTGCCTCAAGCCAGGAGGGCATCCTGAGAGATCCAGGCAAGAGCTCCCGATAGCTGCACACCAACACCGGCAATCAGGCTCCACGCCAAGACCCTCCAGGCAAGCAGGAGGACGGACCCCACACGCAGGCCCCACATCTTCCCTCCCTGTGTCCCTGAAATCTGCTCCAAAAAAGTGGCAGGACGTCAACAAGGAGGTGAAGTCGCTGCAGAAGCTGTGACACCCCAACACCATCGAGTAATGGGGTGTCACCAGTAGGAGCACACAGCCTGGGTGACCCTGACCCATAAGTATGGCATGGATAGCGGGTCAGGACCCGTAAGTGGGGATTTAGGGGATGTTTAGACACATAAATTGTTGTTTGGGCCCCATAAATGGGGTTTGGGAAGCTGTTTGTGTTCACAGGTTGGGGAGTGTTGGGATCCGTAAGTGGGGAGTTGAGGAGTGTTTGGATCCTTAGATGGGGGTTTGAACCTCACAGATGGGGTCAGAGGTGCATTGGACCCCATAGATTGGGTCTAGGGGTGTTTGGACCCATAGATGTGAGGTTTAGGGGGAACAAGGACACATAGATAGGTGTCAAGGGGGCATTGGGCTCCACAGGTGTGGGATTGAGGGGTGCAGGGGCCCATAGATGAGGGTTTAAGGGACATCATCACCCACAGATGTGGGGCAGAGGGGTTTTGTGAGTCATATCTAGGGGTCAGGGTGCACCTGGAAGGCATGAGGGCCATAGCCAGGCTCGGGGGCTGTTCTGGGGTGGGGCCTGGTATGGGGCAAGGCCCGCCCCAGGAATGGTGTGGAGCACATGGGGCACATGTGGAACAGGCAGTGATGTCTCCCTGTCCAGCTGGTCATGGAGCACGGTCTGGGCTCAGCCCTTGAGGGTTAGTGACAGGGACAGAGCTGTGGGGTGCCCCATGGATGCCCCAGTGCCCCAGGAGTTGCTGCAGGAGGTGGACACTGAGCCGTGCACGGCTGGCTCCGGAGCAACCACGTAGAGCTGGAAGCATCCATGTGGGAGCATGGCACAGAAAGGTCTGCAGGTGGGAGCCCAGAATAATCCTTCACTGGATAAAACAGCTCCTAATCCTATTTTTATGCCATGGTAGGACCGTGCCCTACAGTTCCCAGGGAGGCTCTTACAGGGAGAGAGACATCAGGCACAGAAAAGGAAAAAGCCATCCCGAGGCCTGCAGCCAGAGGGAGGCAGGGCTGGGGAGGATGAGTTACGGGCAGAGACTGAGGGAATTTCATTTGTATGGCCTAGAAAGCCAGCACTGGAGGGGGAACAGGATCACACTGTATAAATATCTAAAGGGCAGTTGTGTGAGGAAGGGTAAAAAAAGTGATGCATGCAGCAGCCGTTGGAGGGACGTGATGGTCTGGAGCTGGGAACAGCCTCCTGAGGGAGCAGCAGGCTGGGGCAGCCTGGTGGGCAGGAGCAGGGCGGGTGCCAGAGCCTGCGTGGGGCTCCAGGGCAGGAGCAGGCAGGAGCAGGAAGGAGCAGCCTGGCACGAGCAGTTGGTGGCCCTGACATGGCTGGAAGGCTGTGGTGGCACTGTCCCCACAGGCCCCAGCAGTGACCAGGGGTGACCAGCAGTGACCAATGGTGACCAGACCTCTGAGGTGCTGCTCCTGCTGGCTCAGCACAGAGCTCCAGGTGCCCTGGCAGAGCCCAACCTCTCCATTCCCTCTGCCACCACAACTTCCCAAAGATGGAATTATCAAGGTTGAAGAAGCCCTCTGAGATCGTTGAATTCAACCCTTAACCCAGCACTGCTGAGGCCACCACTAACCCACATCCCCAGGTGCCACACCCACATGTTTTTTTAACACTTCCAGGGATGGCGACTCCACCAGTGCCCTGGGTAGCCTGTGCCAGTGCCTTTCCATGAAGAAATTTTCCCTAATATCCAAACCAAACCTTCCCTGGCACAACCTGAAGACCGAGGCATTAAAAACCCGAATCCTATCTAGCACAGAAATTCCCTGCAGAATTCCAGCCTGGGGCTGACCTGCTCCCCCTTGGCCGTGAGGAACCTGCCCAGGCTGTTTTTGGGTGTCCTTAGAGCACAAACCCCCAGGCTGGGCTGTGTGAGATGAGCAGAAACCACTGCGGTGCCAGCACAGAGCACACTACATCCCTGTCTGTGTTCCTGTCCCTCTCCCCACTCTTCCCTGCAAATTCGAGCTGCTTTTTACAATCACATTTGCTTTTTTTTCTTCAAAATAATAATAAAAAAGGCTTTTCTCTCTGCCGTTGCCATGTACAAACCCACACAAACACCAGGAAAAGCCGGCTCTGGCTCCGCAGAGCCCGTGCCCGCAGAGCCCCTGTCACACAGGCAGAGCCAGAAAACAGGAGAAAAATAGATTTTCCCTTCAGCCCTTCCAGACACATGACGGAGACTTATTATAGCAATAACAGGCACAGGGGGTTTGCAGAGGCTGTCCCTGTATGTTCCTCCCCTCGCTGATGAGCACCTTCCCTCCTCAGTGAAAGTGGGGCAGGTTCTGTGCCAGCTGCCTCCAGAGCCCAGCAGCGGTCAGGAAGAATTCCCAGGGTAAGGAATCCCTCAGACTGGGGCTCCAGTGGGAAGGAAGCTGTGGAGCAGAGCGCGGGGAGATGGTGCTCCTGAGGAGGATGGTGGGGGTTGTTCAGCTTGAAGAAGGGAAGGATCCAGGGAGACCTCAGAGCCCCTTCCAGTGCCTAAAGGGGCTCCAGAAAAGCTGGAGAGGGGTTTTGGACAAGGGCCTGGAATAACAGGACAAGGGGGCTTCCTACTGCCAGAGGGCAGGGCCAGATGGGATATTGGGAGTGAATTCTTCCCTGTGAGGCTGGGCAGGCCCTGGCACAGGGTGCCCAGAGAAGCTGTGGCTGCCTCTGCATCCCTGGAAGTGTCCAAGGCCAGGCTGGATGGGCCTTGGAGCAACCTGAGATGGGTGTCCCTGCCCCTGAGATGAGCTTTAAGGTCCCTTCCAACCCAAACTGTTTTAGGATTTACCTAGGATTCCCAGCCGTTTACCTGGCTCTGAGCCTGGTGCATGTTCCTGACCCCCCAGTCTACAACAACACAGCACAAAACATAGAATTTGAGTGTACTGGCACTGGCAGCTCTTCCTCTTCATCTTCCTCTTCCTCTTCCTCTTCCTCTTCCTCCTCCTCCTCCTTCTCCTTCTCCTTCCCCTCTTCCTCCTCCATCCCCATCCACCACCCCAGCACTGGGGGACCATGGTCACACACCGCCAGAGGCAGGAGCTCCAGCAGATCAGCCTTTGGGATGATTATCCCTGTATCCACTTATCTCCAAAGGTTTTAAAACAGAAGCATGTCTGGATATGCACATTTCTGAGTGCATCCACAATTACCCAGCCTCCCAGGAGGAGGGGAACCTGTGCTGCTGGCACTGGAGCTCCTGCCTAGCCAGCTGTAGGTCGTCACGAAGACCACATCTGTCACTCATTTCTTCCCAGGCCTGTTAAATAACCCAGGTCACCCAGGCCTTCCCCACTGGGGTGTGTGCCCACCCCGGATTTTGCTCTCTCCTCTGCTTTGATGCCAATGTACCCCCAAAAAGCAGCCGAGGCTGGCTCCTTTTCCAGCAAGAGGAAAAGGCAAGGGGGAGCATCTCAATGCCTGGGCACGGCAGGCAACTCACAGCCCGCTGCTAAAGAGAACAACAGTGACAACAGAAAGACACAAAGCAGGTGTCACTCCTCATTTAATCCTGACAGATCCATTCCAGTGGAGTGGTGGATAAGGCAGCTGGGAATGTCTGTCTGTGTGCCCGGGCTCTCCTTGGGCCCTGTGGCCCCAAGATTCAGAGCTGTGCCCCACACTGCCCTCATTGGGCTCCTGGGAACAGAGCTGGGGCAGCACCCGCTGGGCACCACAGAACCACGGGATCTCAGAATGGTTTGGGTGGCAAGGGATCTTAAAAATCATCTTGTTCCACCTCCTGCCACGGGCACAGACACCTTCCACCAGACCAGGTTGCTCCAAGCCCCGTCCAATCAGGCCATGAACACTTCCAGGGACAGGGCAGCCACAGCTTCTCTGGGCAACCTGTGCCAGGGCCTCACCAGCTGGGCACAGCTCCTGCCCAGCCCAGGGCACCCAGCCCCGCTCAGCACATCCCTGAAGGACTGGTGTGAGGCCACAGACCTGAGCAGGTGACTGGAGGCTCTTCCAAGGTCACTGCAGAGGGTGTAGGGGTGTGGGAAAATGAGGTACCAGAGTCTGATCCACCCACAGGGATCAGCTGGACCCACAATGTTTTCTTGTTTGCACATAAAGGGCTTCACCACCTCATTCCAAGATCCACACTACTCTGAGTCCCTCACTATGGAGCCAGGCTGGGAGAGCTGAGGGTGTTTAGCCTGGGGAAGAGAAGGCTCCATGGAGACCCCAGGACCCCTTCCAGGGCTTAATGGGGTCCAGGAGAGCTGGAAAGGGACTTGGGACAAAGGATCTGCAAGGACAGGGCAAAGGGGAATGGCTTCCACTGCCAGAGGGCAGGGTTGGATGGGATATTGGGAAGGAATTTTTCCCTGTGAGGGTGGTTAGGCTCTGGCACAGGCTGCCCAGAGAAGCTGTGGCTGCCCCTGGATCCTTGGAAGTGTCCAAGGCCAGGCTGAACGGGGCTTGGAGCAAGCTGGGATAGTGGAAGGTGTTCCTGCCCGTGGCAGGGGGTGGGACTGGATGAGCTTTAATGTCCCTTCCAACCCAAGCCATCTGGGGATTCCATATTTCCATGATTCTCCACTTTCCTTTATCACTTCTCTGCAACTTTAACTCTTTCAGCCAACCTGAGAAAAGAGGGGAGCGAGTGACCACCAGGTGACTGCAGCCTGCTGTGCTGCCCTGGGGGTGTGGGGAGCAGGTCCCAGGGGCTGTGGGTGTGTCTGCTGCTCATCCAGGGCAGCCCTGGGAGATGGGGTGGCACTGGGACATTCCCAGTGGTCAGGAGCCAGCCATGCAGGGCAGAGGGCAGGGCCAGCCCAGGGGTGAAGGCTCCTGGAGGTTTGTGCACGCTCAGGGATGTCCCACTGTACAGGGGTGATGCAGGGCAAAGGGATCAGCCCCAAGGAGCCCTTCCGAGAGGGCTTTTCTCCAGGGCAGCTGCCCAGGCCTCCCCGGCAGACATCAGCCCAGAGGAGAAGTCCTGGCTCCTCCAGGGCTGGGGCTGCAGCTGAATCCCTGCCCAGATGCCTCCTAGATAAGGAATGATCTATCCTGGTCTCAAGCCTGTCCTGAGGCACAAGCAAAGCCCTTTGGTGTGCCTGGCAGAGGTTCCTCAGCCAAGGACATGCACAACTGGCCAAGATCAGAATCCTCCCCTTCCAGCCCAGACTGGCTTTGGTTCCTGGCAGTGATTCAGCTGTAGCCCCAGCCCCGGAGGAGCCTTCCCACTAACTGCCGGGATCCTCTGCACAGAGCACCCCAGGGTGCTGGTGGGGGGTGCCGGCCCCTGCTGAGGTGCTCCCAGGCCGTGGGATGGGCTCAGGGCACTGCTGGGTGTGGGACTGTTCCTGTGCCAGCACATCCCACACCGCATGTCACCACAGAGCAACGGGAAAGAAACGAGCTCCAAGAGAGATCGAGGCACAGAACTGCGTGTCAGCCTGCCCTGGTCCCCGGGAGCGAGCCTTGAGGAGCTCTGGGGCTGGGCTGGGCCAGGACAGCCCTGACGGCCCGCACTAGGCACTGCACCAGGCACTGGGTCTGGATCAGGACCATGGAAGAAGCTCCAGCTCTTCCCTGCAACGAAGGATCCAGCCTTTGTGACCCTCAGGTGACAAAAAGGAGCCCTTCCAGGTGGCTTTTCTCCAGGGCAGGACTGCCCCACTCACAGCTCCTCCCAGGAGCAGGAAGTGCTGCTCCCAGTCCAGCATGTCGCCCATCCCAGGGGCTGCCAAGCACTAAACAGGGGGAGCAGCCTGTCCCCAACCTGTCCCCAGTCTGGGCAGGGAGACATCAGCTCCCTACCTGGGGCCAGAGGGATCTGTTCTTCTCCTACCTTAATGTCTTTCCCTGGCTGTGTTCACAGCCCTGGGACCCTCTGCCATCCCGTGTCCCCTGTCCCCAAGGCCAGGCCCTGCTGCTCCAGAGCTGGAGGTGAGCAGTGAGGCCAGGAGGGGCTGTTTGAACAGCTAATTAGATCCCAGGAAACCTCATGGACGGCAAAGCTCCAGCCCTGCCACCCCCTCAAGACATTGTCCATGCCTGGATTGCTGCCTGATTCCCATCTACATAATTCACCCTAATCCTTCGGAGTGGCTCTGGCGGGGCTCAGCTCACGGCTCACTGGGTTTGATCCCCACTCCAGCGGCGCTAACGAGGCCAATGGCACAGCGCAGGGACACATGGATGGCTCCCAGGCACGGATTCCCCATTAATCCCACCGTATGTTTCCAACCTGCTCTCCTCTTCCACCCTCACCCCAGTGCAGCACTGGGGGACACCAAAGCCCACGGGAGGAAGAGGAGGGGAGGAAGGCTGTCCCCTGGGGTGGGTGGGCCCACAGCCCTGCGCCCCCTCGGGTCCCAGCTGCGGCCAGGGCAGGGCTTGGAGGGGCTCGGGGGCCCGAGGGAAACTGGCATTTTGGATGAGGGGAGGGGACAGCTCCCGCTCAGAGATGTGGCACCTGGTGTCATCTCCAGGGACAGCCCACCTACCCCACCCAGCCCACGGGGACAGGCGGACAGGACACCAGACACACCCCCCCAAACATCCCGTGTGCCTGGAGCCGCCCCTCGCTGCCACACCTGCAGGCTGGGGACAGTCCTGCCCAGGTCCCCACACGTGTCCCCACAAGGCAGGCAGGAGCAGACCCCCTTCCTGCCCCTCCTCCGGGCTGGGCAGCTGGAGCGGAGCACGGAGCACCCAGCACAGCGCCGGGCAGCGCTGCCATCCCCATGCTGCTCCCACTCCCCCGGGCATCCCCCCACCCCCCAGCTGTGTGACGGGAGAGGGAAGCTGGGGGGACCCTAAATGCCCCCCAGGTGCCCCTCCACAGCCTGCCAGCCCTGGGTGTTGGGCAGGAGGAGGCAGGAGAGGTTTCAGAGAGGTTTCTGGAGAGCCAGAGCCCGGAGCAGGACAGAGCCCTGGCTCAGGATGAGCCCAAGCATTCACAGCTCCCTGTGCCTCCATGCTGGGAAGAGAGTGGCTCAGGAGAGCCAGGCACAGCCACCACCCTAAAGCCTCCTCAGCTTTAGGGGCTGCTGGAAGGGGTTTGAGCCACCAGCCAGGCCCCCAGTCTCTCATTTCCCCCAGCCCCCAAAGCCTGGCGGTGCCCGTGGGAAGCAGACCCTGCCGTGGCTCCTTGGGGATGTGCGAGCAGGGAAAGGTGCTCTGCAGAGGCACTCAGAGCCCAAATTAGCCACACTGGGCTCAATCTGAGATTCTGACAGCGGATGCCAAATTTATTTCCAAACGCACTGTGGAAATGTCAGCGTGCTGGTCGGAAGGAATTGGGTACATGCTCCCTTTTAAATAGCACCAAGCATATGGGAGGAGGATGATTAGATTGCTTCCAAGCTGCCAAATTTCTTTGCTGCAGCTAAAAATCTCCAAAATGTCCCAGCCCACACTGTTTCTCAGCACTGAAGTCTGTGCCGAGACTTTGCCATTGACAGTTGTGCTCTGAGCAAGAAAACACAGCCCTGCCGTGCAGCCTCAGGGGGTCCCAGCCCTCCAAGTCTTGGGAGGGGGGTGTGTTTTTGTCTCCTCTTGGAAGCTGGAGAAATTCCTCCCATCCTGCCACCCTACCCTTGGGGAGGGGGCAGAGTTACCTATGTAGAATCATAGAATATTTTGGGTTGGGAGAGACCTTAAAGGTTATCTTGTTCCAGCCCCTGCCATGTACATCCAGCACAGAGGGACAAAAGCAGCCCAGCAGCTGCTGGCAAACCAGGAGAGCAGGGAAAGCCCCTTTATCTGCCTGGGCTTCCATGGAAAAGCATCCTGCAGTGTCCCCAGCAGCTGGGACCCCAGTGCTCCCAGCACAGGTCCCTCGCAGCTCCCACTCTGACTCGGCTGGGCGACAGCTTGGGAAGGAGCAGCGCATCCTCCACTGCCCAGGACGGGGGTCAGGCCTCGTGCTCAGCTGGCTGTGGGGGGAACGAGGGTGGGAGTAGATGGGGATGTGCTCTGGGCTCCTTGCTCAATGCTGCAGAAGGGATGAATGTCCTGCCTGGGTCAGGACACCCAGAGCCCAGCAGTGCCA
>VZTG01001911.1:68761-82626 GCA_013397845.1 Melanocharis versteri | reverse complement strand
GGGATGGGGAGGAAAAAGAATGAGGATGGGATGGGGATGGGAATGAGGATTGAGGGGGATGGAAGTGAGGATGGGACGGGAAAGAAGACAAGGACAGAGACAGACTGGGGACAGCACTGGGATAGGGATGGGACGGGGGGATGAGAATGGAGTGTGTGCCTGCCCAGCACTGCTGTGCCACCCTGCCCTCCTTGGGAAGACCTGGAATCCCCAGCTCAGCTGGGACACCAAGCACAGCAGCCCCATGCCCCAGCACCCTCCTTGCCCAGGTGACACCCCCAGTAGCCCCATTTGACACATCTAGGAGGAGGGTTGAGCTCTGTCATGGTGACCCAAACCCACCACCCGCCCTGTGCCCCTGCCACTTATCCTGCTTCCCACCAGATTTCCAATGTGGCTGCAAAACGGAAAATCCCAAAGGAGAATCGAGGCCCAAAGCCTCAGGGAGCCCCTCAGGTCCAGCCCTGAGGTCGGGGCTGTGCCAAGGCTTGTCCAACCCCAGGCAGAGGCACAGGGTGGCATCGGTCCCCTGACATCCCCTCCCCGTCCGGGCAGTGCCGCTGCCGCCGTCCCAATTAGCAGGGGAGATTACAGATCCTTCCCAAGGGGAGATTACCCTGCTCGGATCCTGCCACTTGCCCGGCTTCCCGGCCGATTTGTCTGGGGCTGCAGCTAATCCCCTCCCGGGCAGACACCAGATTGAGCCGCGATTCCCGCGCGGCGGCTGCCAAAAGCCCCCTGTGCTCCTGACCTCCTTCCCGGCCCCGCGGCCGCCGGCGGGCTCCGCTCATCCGCCTAATCCCGGGGCAGCCGGGGGGAGAGGGGCTCCTTAACCGGGGATCCTTGGCACGGCCCGCGGCGGCCGCACGGTCACCGCCAGCCTGGCTGAGCGCCCGGCGTGCNGCTCACCCCACAGCCGCGATGCCGGACGGGGCTCGGGGGCCTACACCGGATCCATCGGGCTGGGCACAGGCACAAAACCCCCTGGCCGGGCAGCGAGGGGGCTGAGCCCCCTTCTCCCACGCCAGATTTCCCAGAGCCGGGGGCAGGAGCCGCTGGCACAGGCTCGGGCTGGCCCACGCGGAGGCTGTGCAGGGCGCGGGTCGGAAGCGGCGCTCAGGAAACTCCTTGGGAAAGCAACAACAGCGGCACAAGCGCCGTGCCCGGCCTTTCCCGGCACGCTGGGATGAGCTCTCCAGCCTGGCACAGCGGGGAGAGGGGAAAGGAGACCGGCACGGCCACGGCTCCGCTGCGCAGGACCCAGCCACCAAATCAAGTGCCAAAGCACGGGCAGGGCTATGGGCCGTCCGTGGGCTGCCCTGGGATCACACCGCCCCCGGGAGCTGCGACAAAAGCCAGCGTCGGGAAATGGCCGAGCCCCTGTGCAGCTTCCTGGGGTGACTCAGGATCCCTCTGCGGTTCCATGTCACCATGGGGGCTCTGGCAGCGCTGCCATGGGGCAGGGGGAGGCTCCAGCTCCTGGAGCGCAGGGAGCAGCAGGACGGATGGGAAACACCCGGGACTGCTGAGAAAACATCTGCCGGCCCCCGCTCCCAGCCCCGGCCTGAGGGAGGGACCAGAGCGGCCGCACGCTCCCGGCCGAGAGGAAACAGATGCCACCGGCCCAGCCCAGGCATTTCCCGGCCCTGTCAGGGGGTGTTGAGGAATCTGCAGGTAGCAGAGGCTGTGCGATCACATCCTGCCCTGGCTCTGCCTCCCTGCATCCTACTGGATATTTCAGTTTAGAACAGGAAGCAAGGCATAGATCGGGGTGCTGGGCACCCTCGGAGCAAGGGAGGGTCTTGGGAGGCAGGAATGGGGGGGGAAGGTAGGAACGGGCACAGACCTCGAGGAGCCACTCGTGCCCTGGCACTGACATGTACAGGTATAGGAACAGCTGTAGAAACCAGCAGAGATTTATTATCGGAATAAAACTCCTAAACATCTAAAGGCCACCAAGTGTCCCAGCACGGCCACGGCACCGGGACCAGGCTGTGGAGAACGAGGGAAGAGGGAGGGCAGAGCCTGACCCCAAGCCCAGCCCCACTCCCTGCCCGGCAGGACGGTCACTCTGCGGCCAGCTGCCGCTGCCGCTCCAGCAGGGATTCCAGGAGGTTGGCTCTCTGCACGGCTGCCTGCAAGGGAGCACAGGGCAGAGAGAGCTCGTGGTGCCCGGCAGAGCCCGGGCCGGGGCAGGGCCCGGAGCCCTCACTCACCTCGTACTGCTTCCGCAGGCTGCTCATGCTCTCCTCCTTCCTCAGCACCGCCGCCTTCACCCTGACACGGACATGGGGGGCTGAGCACCCCAGTGCCAAACACCGGGCTGGGCCCTGCCCCAGGTGGGGATTTCAGCCCCAGGAGCTCAGCCCCTCTCCTGCAGCCAAAGCTGGGCTCCAGGTGCCATCACACTCTGCCAGCACCTTTATTCCATTGGTATAGCGTGGACTGACTTGTCTACAGGAAGAAAGGGACACTAGCTTCCTAAGGCTTAATTATCATAGTATTTTGGGGATGTCCCAGCTGCCCTCAGCCTCTGTGGCTGTGCCCTGACCCAGGGCCTTGCCCCGCTGGAGAAGATCATGTGGCTGCAATCACAGGTATCATGTGTGAGCCAAGGAGAGCCCCCAGGAGGTGACACTGATCCTGGCCAGGGCTCCTGCTAGGGAGGAACACAGACAGAGCTGTGCTCCACTGGCCTCTCCTGGCACTCATGCCCTCCAGGCAGGCACAGGAGCAGCCCTGGGGACAGGATGGCACAGAGCAGGCCAGCAGTGACAAGGGACAGAGGATTCAGGGGGGCTGAGCTCGGGCAAGGCTCCTCTGCCTGGTTTGCCTGGACAGGGCTGGAAGCTGTTCCCGAGGACGCAGCCCCTGCACCACACCCGGGCTCCCTCACCTCCTGTGAACCTCCTCCAGCTCCTGGTCCTTCTCCCGCAGCAGCCTGTCCAGCTCCAGGTGCTGCCGGGCCCTCAGCTCTGCCATCTCCGCCTTCAGCCGTGCGTTCTCCTCCTCTGTCCCCACCAGTCTGTCTGCCAGTTCCTGCAGGATCACCTCCGTCAGGCCTCTGCCCCTGGGACAGCTGGTCCTGCACATCCAGGCATGGGCCAGGCAGGACCCCGACTCTGCTCCTCGCTCACCTTGCGGATCTCCTCCAGCTCCTGCTCCTTGTGCTTCAGCAGGCCCTGCAGCCGCATGCTCTCCCCTTCCAGCTCGGCCAGCCGCCCCTTGAGCTCATTGCAGCGCTCCTGCAGCTTCCGCTCCGACCGCTCCAGCTCCTGCAGCTCCACCTCGTACTTGTCTCGGATCCTCTTGATCCTATGGGCAGGAAGGACAGGCAGCCTGGCTCATCCCAGCCCCCTTCCTGCTGCAGGAGGGACCAGGGCACAGCAGCAAGGGCAGAGCTGCCCCACAGGAGATCCAGGGCTGTCTCCTCAGGTGAGAGGCAAACTTTGTCCCTGTGAGCTGCTCCTTCCTGCATTAACACTGCTCCAGAGCTCACTGGAGAGATGCCCAGGGCACAGGGAAAAGGCACCAGTCCCTGGAAGACCTGGGACCTCCCTCCTCCCTTTCCCCCTCACCTGTTCTCCGCTGCCCTCTCGCACTCCTCCTTGGCCAAGGACGTGTCGGCCTCCAGGCGCTGGATCACAAGCTCGATCTCTTTGTCCCTCTCCTTCCTCATCTCCTCCCGCAGCTCCCGCTCCCGAGAGAGCAGCCAGGCTTCCTGGGAATGGAGAGAGCAAACGTGGCCTCAAATCCCTCCCAGAGCCTTTGGCACCTTTGGAGGACAGCTCTTGCCATCACCTCCTTCTTCACGTAGTTGGCCTCCCAGGCCTGCTTCTCCAGCTCCAGCTGGTCCTTCAGCACCTTCAGTTCTGCCTGTGAGGAGAAGGGAAAACAGCTCAGCCCCGGGAGCATCCTGTGCTGGCTGGGAGCAGCTGCTGGTGCTGCCCCAGTGGGGTCCAAGGCTTGGTGGTGCCAGCACCCAAAGGGCTGGAGATGAGGGGGAACCAGACCTGGTGCCGCCTGTCCTGCTCCTCCTTCTCCTTGGCGTACTCGTCCCGCAGTGCCCGGGTGAGGGCCGAGCTGTTGGCCTCCAGCTGCCGCCGCAGCTCCTCCACCTCCGCTCGCTGCCTGCAGAGACACAGCTCCCAGCATCCACACCAGCACCTCTTCCCATGGGAGCCCGGCCCCACAGCTCCAGGGCTGCCCCCAGCCCCGGGCCCCCAGCCTGCTCACCTGGCTGCTTGCTGGCTCAGCCGCTCCTTCTCCTCGGCCACCTCGGCGTAGAGCCGGCGCCGCTCAGAGCCTTGCGCCTGCTCCTCCTGCTCCAGCTGCTGCTCACACCTGTGGGACACAGACACTCCAGGGATGTGCCTTCCAGCACTCGGCCTCTTCTCCACCCTGCCCTTCACGATGCCAGAGGATGCTCCCAGCTCAGCAGCATCGCCCACCTGAGCCCGGTGGAGAGAAAGGGGCTGCTCCCCGTGGAGCTGCGAATACTGGGATCCCCCCAGCAGGTCGGAGCTGGACAGCACCCCAGAGCTGTGACCCCCAAGCCAGCGCTGAGCCCGCAGTGACACACCTCTGCCGGGCCCGCTCCCGCTCCCGCAGGCTCTGCTCCTCCTTCTCGCGCTCCAGCAGCCCCCGCAGCTCCTGCGCCTGCCGCCCGTAGTGCTGCGCCGCCCGCTCGTCCGACTGCAGCAGCTCGGCCTCGTGCAGCAGCTTCAGCTGCCGGATGTCCTCGCGGTGCTTGGCCATGAGCTTCTGGATCTCCGGCTCCAGCCCTGGGACGGGGGGAAGGACGGGCACGGCTCAGCCTGGATCCCACCCCGGTGCCCTCGGCTGGCTCAGAGGGCTCAAACGGGCTGGTAAGAACGGGTGAAGAGCACAGAGGGGCTTCCTTGCCCTCTGGCATCTGCTCCACTGAAAACAGGGAGCAAACACTGCCCACACCAAGGAGCTCTTCCCAATCTCTGCTGGACCACCCTGGCACTGTCCCGGCTCCAGATGCTGCTGAGGGAACCTGCCCGTACCTTTCACAGTGATTTCTTTGATCTTTTTGGTTTTCTCCTCAATCCACTTCTCCCGTCGGACTTTCTCAGTTGCACTCATGAGTTCCTTCAGTTTCTTAATCTCCTGTTTGGAAGCAAATGGGAAAACCTCAGAGAAGATGGGAGAGAAAAGCCCTGGGAGCCGGGCTGTTGGGAAGGAAGCTGTGGAGCTGCACATGGATACACGCTCAGCCCTGGCCAGGTGTGTTCTTCCAGCCCAGAGAAGTGGTCACACACTCTCCCAGTGCCTTCTCCTCTATCCCCTTGGGAGAGTGCTCACTGCCAAGACATGAGAGCACCGATGGACAGGGAAGGGGAACCGGGGGCTGCCGACGGTCCCTGCATGCAGGGCAGCCCATCTGTCCCTGTGTCATGGTGCTTTCCTCTCCAGCCTTCCCTCTCCCTGCCATGGAAAACCCTCTGGCAGAGGCTGGAGCAGGGCCAGAGCAGGTCAGGGCACGAGAGCAGAGGGCAAGGCACGAAAGAGAGCAAAGACCACATTTACCTCACAAAAGGGGCCCAAAGTGCGCCAGACCTGGGGAGAAAGAAAGGAGGGGATGGAGAGAGAAGGGGAATGGTGGGGGAGAGGCAAATCCACACAGCCGTGTCTGTGGGAGCCACAGGCAGGGTGGAGCTGGGCAGGGGTCCATAGGGCCGAGGGGAGACAGCACAAGGGACAGGGACATTCCCGGGAGAGCTCTGCCTACAGCGGGATCATGGAGTCACACAATGGTTTGGGTTGGAAGGGACCTTAAAGCCCATCCAGTTCCAACCCCTGCCATGGGCAGGGACATCTCCCACTGTCCCAGGCTGCTCCAAGTCCTGTCCAACCTGGCCTTGGACACTGCCAGGGATCCCGGGCAGCCACAGCTTCTCTGGGCACCCTGTGCCAGGTGTGTGGGAAGGGTCTCTCCAAGCAGAGCCTGGGACCTTACACTGTCCCTTGGTCAGTGCCACGCTCCTGGCTCTGGGCAGCAGAGGACACGATGCTTTTGGGGAGCCAGGACAAAGCTCCGTGGTGACAGGGACCTTCTGTGCACAGGGAAGAGCTCCTTGAAGTGTCCAGGTCCCACTGAGATGACAGAGACTGTTCTGCTCCAGGCAGAGGCCCCATTTGAGCAAAATCAGGACCCACGTGTCCCCCCACCCTCCCTGTCCCCTCACCAGCTCATGCTGCTCCTGCATCTGGTTGATCTTCTGGCCGTACTTCTGGTCCACTTGTTTCAGCTCTGCCACCACGGCCTCACACTTCTCACTCAGCACCTTCTTGTCATCAAGGAGCTGGGCAGGGCAAGGAGCCGGCATGAGGCAGGGGCAGACACCTCAGCCTCTGCCTGCACGAGCTGGGATGAGGGATTACCTGGTCGATGAAGGCCAGGTGCCTCTGGATAGCTGCCTCATACTGCTCCCTCTGCAGCCTGAGCTGCTGGCCAAGCTCCTTCTCGGTCTGTTTGACGTGTCGGTCGGTCAGCTCCCGCTGCTGAGTCTGTGGGGAGCAGGCATCAAACAGCCACGACGTGGAAATCACCATCAGGCCAGGAAAACAGGGACAGAGCTAAAGCAAAGCCCTGGTGCCCACATCTCCCACCCCGGACAGCAGGAACAGCCAGCCCCCCAGGACAGAGGAGAAGGGAGCTCAGCCCAGGTCCCAACTAGATGATTTTTAAGGTCCCTTCCAACCCAAACAATTCCATGATTCTGTAAAATCAAGGCATAGTCCTGATCACGTGCTTCATGGCCCAAGAATCACGTGTGAGGTTGACACACCAGAGCAGTCTGTAGCAGGCTGATGGCTCTCTTCTTCTCCTCCACTTCCAGCTTCAGCCTCATCATGGAGCTTGTCACCTCCGTGGCAACAGCCGACACCTGCTCCACGTGAGCCAGCTCCTCTTCCAAAAGGAAGCCCTGCCACAGCAGAAAGAACATGATGAAAAGGTGGTGGAACCACCCGGAATGAGGACAGGGAGATGGGGGATGATTCCCACCAGGAATGGATTCCCACAGCACAGCTGGACTCACCTCCCGCTGCGTGGCCGAGGCGGCCGACCTGGGCCTCTCCTGCTCCGACTTCTCCATCTCATCCAGGAAACTGATGATGCTTTGGAGCTTGGCCTCCGAGAGCAGAGCCCCGTCCTCGGGGACCCCCGGCGAGTGGTTCAGCTTCCCAAACTTCTCCAAGTTATCAGCAGTCAGGGAATTGGAGCTGGGCTCCTGCTGGGAATTCACCACAGTGAATGAGCACCCAGGGGAAGGCTCGGGAGAAGAGGTGCTGGCTTTTCTCCATCACTGGAGCCCAGTCCTCTCACTGCACCCCAGTAACCAGCCTCATCCTCTGGGCTAAACCACCACCAGCCGCTGCATGCATTTGCTGTTCCTTGCAGATGTCCAAGCCCTCAATGCACCAAACAATTCCTCTACCACCTCCACACTCCTCCATCTCCACCTCCAAATTCCTCCATCACCCACTCCAGGCTCCTCCACCGCCTTCCCCAGCAGTGCCTGGCTGTTTCTCACCAGGCAGCCGTCACTGTCCAAGGATGGACACAGCAGTCTCATCCCTCAGCTCACCCTGTCCATCCAGGCATATCTGTCCTTCTTGAGGAGCTTGGGTGGGGGCAGCAGCTCTGGCTCCTCCTCCAGCAGCCGGAGTGTGTCCAGCAGCTCATTGAGCGTGACCTTGGACGGAGCCCTGCTGCCAGCAGTCACTGCTGTCTCCAGGTCCTCGTTACCCGTCTCCCTGGAGCTCACATCCTAAGGGAGAAGATGAGAGAGTGACAGAGTTTTCTGGGTCTCCCCAGAAGCCAGTGAAGGCTCTGATGTCACCCTGGCACAGCAGCTGCTGCCAGGACTCCCAGGAGGCACAGCCAGACCCACCTGCAGTTTGTCCTCTGCCGCGGGGTCCTGCGAGGGCACGGAGCCAAGAGCTGCCAGGCCGTTTCCTTCCAGCTCCGCGGCTGCTGAGGGGGAACTGGCCTCTGTAGGAACCAGACTGTTCTCAGGCACTCGCCCCAGCCAGCCCTGGGAAGCAGCTCCTCAGAGCAAATGGCTCCTCGTCCCCTCCTTCTCCTCACCCCCAGAGCTTTGGGGACACGCCCGAGGGACTCACCGGCGTTGTTGGCTTTGGTGAGGCTGCCAGCCGGGCTGACATTCCTGGCTGAGGCAGGTTTGGCACCGGGCTTCTTCTTGGGCACCCTCCTGCTCTCCTTCACCAGCACCAGCTCTTCTGTCGAGCGCTTCGCCTCCGAGGCCTTTAGGGCCCTTTTCTGGTGCAGCTCCTGCGGGGACAGAGGAGCCATCGATGTCCTGAAGTTTTGGGAAGGCACAAGCCTGTGTTTGCAAGGCTGTGGCAGCATTTTTGCATTCTCCAGCTGCTCATTGCTGTGTCTTCCCCAATCCCCCCCTGACGGAACATGATTCCAATTAGGGCAAAGAAAATTTGGGGTTTAAAACATCTCCAGCTTTACTGCCAACTCCTGCAGCCTGTGCCAACCCCATCTGCACCACCAGCTGCAAGAGCAGGGTGACAATGATGTGTTGCTTCCTGCCAAGAGACATGGAGTGGTACTCGGCCCTCTCTGGAGGGACCCTGCTGCTGGGGAGGGTCCCATTCCCAGGGCACGCACACCCTCGGCCATTCCAAGGAGCTTGGAGTCTCCCTGTCTCAGCGTGGTCACCATTTCCTGAGAACTACATGGAAACCAGCACTGTCTTCACAAGCTCAGAATGAGCTGCCAAGGCTTGGCAGCGGCACAGCAGGAAACTGCTCTGTGGCACCTCCATCTCCAGAGGGAGCGCTCCATTTCCAAGGCTGGCTCTGATCCTGCCCCATGCCAAGGCTCTGGAGACGCACAGAGGCCTCTCGCTGCCTCGCCAGATGATGCCAACAAATGGTGTCACACAGGCCACCACGGCCTGGCCCTGGCCCTACCTGGATGGCAGCGTGCCGGGCCAGGCGCGCCTTCTCCTCTCGGATCTTCCGGCGTTCCTCGTCCTTCCTCTGCTGCAAATCCAGGATATTCCCCTCCTCCATCCGCTGCTGCCTTTCCTTCCAGAGAGGAGGGTCAAAAATGTTACTCAGAGTTCTCCAGCACTCACCACTGAGAAGTGTGAGGGGGTCACCCACATCTGGGTCACCCCACATCCAGGCTTTCCATCCTCCCCTCTGTGCAGGTGAGGAGCCCTTGGCAGAGCTCCACTTTGGAGCAGCTCATTTTCTTTAGATCCTCAATGCAATTATTATTATTATTATTGTTATTATTATATCATCATCTGGGTCTGCAACCACCGAGGAGACAAGGCTTAAAAATAGACTCACGCGCAAGAGCAATGGAGCTTTTCATTACCGGGATAAATAATTGAACACAAAGAAACACAAATAGCTGTGAAACCTCGTCGCTCTAACAAGCCACCTCATTAGGGATTCATTAGGATGAGCCGAGATGGGGCATCCCTTCTCCGGCCACCAGTGCGGCCCAGACAATGGCAATTCAGGGAGACTTGTGCTGCTACTACTGCCAGTGTCTGCCTGCTCCCAGTCAGGGTGCTGGGGGAACTGGAGCCATGTGGTGCTGAGCCTTTGGGCCTCGGCTCCTGCTGGAACCCAGCCCAGGCTAATCCTGGACACAGCCAGCAGAGCTCTGAGGGAACGGAACCCTCCCTGGCTCTCTGGACCATGGAGGGGCTGGTTGGATGCAAAGCCAGAGCCCCCTCGATTCTGACAGCCCAGGTCTGGTGACTAAAGGGACCCCAATTGCGTGGCCAGTGGGACACAGGTGTCGGAGAGCCTGGGCTGCAGAGCAGGGGACAGGACCAACCTCCCTCTTGGCAGCCATCAGGCGCCCCAGAGCCGCAGCTGCCGTCCTGTGCCGCTGCGCGTGCCGCCGGTACCAGCGCTGGATGGTGACAGCAGCCTGGTTCACCTGCTGGATGAACCTGTGGGGACAGGGAGGCAGGGTCAGCACGGCCCTGGGTGCAGCAGAGCACAGGCGGCTTTCCCCACAGCACCGGGACCCACAGGTGCACTGAGAGTGGCCTTTCCCCAGTGTGAAATCCCACAGGACAAGAACAAGCTCCCCTGGAGCTCCTCACACCTGCTGGCACTGCCCTCCTGCCCCTTCCCTCACCTCTCAGCCTCCTCCTCAGTCACCTCCCTCCTCCGGGGAACGCTGCTGCTGCTGCTGCTGCTGCTGCTGTTGTTGTTGCGGGTCATGATGTTGTTGCTGGAGAAATTCTTCTGAGACTTCACGAAGCTGCTGCTGCCTTCCCCATCCTCGTTCGATGTCGCTTTGACGACATTGCTGGGACAGAAGGTGAAGCCACTCAGCCCTGTCCTGTGCCACACACGATGCCAGGGCCAGCCTGGAGCCAGGACACCCCCCACACTCACTTGAGTGAACTGGGAGCCTGGTTGGAGCTCTTGGGAGCAGGGCCCTTCTCAGCAGTGGAGTAGTTGTTGTGCACCATGGTGGTGACACAGTTGCCCATCGCGCCCTTGTTGCTCCTTGTGTGGAGAGAACAGGAGCGTCAGGAGCAGCACCTTCCCCTCTCCAGGTGTTTTCTCCCTGCAGCTCTGCCCACTCCCCCCTCAGGACCCCCTGTCCCACCTGTTGTTGGCAGTAAAGTTGGCAGCCAGGAGCACGGTGGCTTCCTTCCTCCTCATGCCCGCGGGCGGCTCGAGGCCGTGGGAGCCGGAGGGGCCCAGGAATGCTCGGGGCTGGTCATCCTGCCATGGAGTCAGCAGGGGTAAGGGCACCAAAGCCACCTCCTCAACCACCACCATGAGCACAGAGCCAACCTGGCCCACCCACTCCCAGAGCCTGCCATCCTCACCAGGATATTCCACGTGGTTTTCTTTTCCGGGGAAGTTTTGCTCAGAGTTGCCAGTTTCTTCCTTCCTCCTGGATCGCTCTCAAAGAAGGCCAGGAAGTCTCCTGTCTGCTCCGAGCTTTAGCCAGACCCAGGGGAGGCAGAGAGGAGAGAACAGGGGTTCTGGGATAACTCCCAGCCACAGGACACGCACTGGCCATACAGGGCACTTGGATACTCCAGTGTGACATGGGGGAGAAAGGGGCTGGAGAATCATTACATGGCCACAAAATCCACAAATGACTCATTTTTACACAGAGCTTTGGGTTCCAGGGTGGTGTGTGGTGATAGGGACGGGCACAGACCAACAGGAGAATGGAAAATCCCAACTCAGAGGGCACTGGGAACAGAGAACTTCTGTCTCCTCACACAGCCCAGTTATGGCCTGGAGGGTCCATGAGCTGCTGGAATTAAATGGAATGTTTTTTGTGACAGCCACAGAAACACACTCCTTCTCCCCATATAGAAATTCTTCCCTGTGATGGTAGTGAGGCCCTGGCACAGTGCTGCCCACAGAAGCTGGGCACTTCTCTGGCAGAGAAGTGTCCCAGGCCAGACTGGATGGGGCTTGGAGCAACCTGGTCTAGTGGAAGGTGTCCCTGTATGGGACTTTAAGATCCCTTCCAACCCAGGCCATTCTGTGATCCTGTTAAACCCCAAACAAGGGACCTCCTCTTCAAAAAAATAACCAAACAAAGCCCGAGACCTTGGTTTTGCAGGGCAAGGTTTTAACTCCTGATGTGCACGACAGAGCTCAGGGTACATTTTGGAAAGGCTCCTGCTCCCCCACAGGACCAGGGAGGTTGGACACATGGATGGGGTGTCCCCCCATGGACAGATGGACACACGTCTGTGGCTGGAGCCCTACCTGTGCGAGCTGTTCACCCGCTGGTTCACCTGGGTGGTGCTGTTGGACCTGCGCAGGTTGTTCATGGCCCGGGATCCCGCATCTTCCTGCGGAGAACAGGGATAAATGCAGTAGCCCCGTTCAGGAGGAGCACGGGCAGGCTCTCCCACCCCCTCACCCAGTGGGACACGGAGTTCCCACCACCCCAGGGCTGCCAAGCTCTCCTTGAGGCAGCGGGCAATGACACCTCGCTCGGGCGCTGCTGAGCCAGCAGGAACACGTTCCTCAGCACAGGCTCCCAGGAACAAGGGCGTGGGAATGCTGCCAAGGGATTACTCAGCACGGAGCACAGACTGTCTGCTGCTGGATCCTGATGGAGCCCACAAGCACCTGGGGCTCGTTCCCTCTGTGGAACCCCCGCTCAGGAGCCCCCAGTGCGGCACGAACAGGGGGTGCTCAATGAGGGGCAGGCTGGGCCTGACATTCCAGCAGGAGACACCAGGAAATCGGGAGTTTCCAGATGGAGATTGGCGCAGGGAGGTGAAGGGCAAGGAAGGGAAAAGAGGGAATCCTGACGCTCCCTACTTCTGCATCGAGCAGAGAACCACGAGCAGTGATCACCGAGGGCGGTGCCAGAATGAAGCCGGGCTGGTACCGGGGGAACCACAGCGAGAGGGACGTGGGTGTGCACAGAGCCATCCCAAATCCCAGGCACGCGCTGCCTGCCCCGGCACAGGAGGGGGGAAGGACACGGGCTCACCGGGGCGTTCCTCTTGGCTTTGCTGTCAGCAG
This sequence comes from Melanocharis versteri, assembly GCA_013397845.1. NCBI lineage: Eukaryota > Metazoa > Chordata > Aves > Passeriformes > Melanocharitidae > Melanocharis > Melanocharis versteri. The sequence continues at coordinate 70,071 of VZTG01001911.1, read as the reverse complement.
CCACGGACACGGAGCGCGCCATGAGCTTGGCAGGAGAGGCGCTGCTGGGGCGCCGCAACACCGGCACCGGGAGCCCCGTCAGGACCAGGTCTGCGACGTCGGGGCTCTGGACAGAGCAGCAGCTCCGCGTGCTCTTCATGCTGGAGCAGAAGGAAGGAGCCCTGGAAGCACAGCGCAGAGAGAGGGGAAGGCATGGAGCATCCAGCCTTGGAACCAGGGGCTCCGGCAAACACCGGCACACAGAGCTGGAACTGCTTCCCAACAGGACAAAACGCCTCCCTCCAAATTGCCACACGGCAAATAACCCCAGGCACAGCCCTGGAGAGGCTCCAGGTGAGCTCCTCACTGCTTTCACCCAACCCTATGGCTGTCCCTGAGCTGCTGTTCCATTTATGGGCCAGGATTCCAGCAGAGGACAAAAGGGAGGGAAAAGCCCTGCTCCCCATCCCGGGCTCCGTCACTCCACACAGCCCACGGCTGCCAGAGGACCACACGGGCCTGGAACGGCCTCACCTGTGCAGGCTGCAGGTTCAGCTCACCCCACATCCCACATTGGACTGGGATGCTGAAGAACCACCTGGGCAGCTCCCAAGGCACCCTCCCCCCACCAAGCTCCCAGTCCCGGCCAAGACTTCATTCAAAAGTGTCCATGCCCTCTCAGGGGGCAGAGGGAGGGCCGGGCCCCCTCCCAGCTTGGGGCTGCACATTCCCACCTTTTCCCCTCTGCATTCCCCCAGCCCCAGTGCTGAGCCAGGTGCTGCCACTGTCCCCAAGAAAAGACCACATCACTTTATTGCTTTACATTTATTACCTACACTGTCCCTAAACCCTCTCCCCTGGCAGCCCTGGCTTCCCCTCTCAGGGCTCCACCACAGCCTTTGACAATGCCTCGGGCTCCACAGCCTGGGGAAACAAACGGCTCTCATGGAAACCGCTGGGCTCAGGGCAGGAAAACAGCGCTCAGGAGCCCAGGCCCAGCACAGCACCCTGAGCCCCCAGCCCTCGAACCCCTGAAGCTCAGACTCCCTAGCTCTGAAGCCCCAGGCCACCACGGGCCCAAGCCCCCCAGCCCCCTTATGAGCCAGAGGCAAGCCTTGGCCTGGAGCTCCCAAATCCCTGAGCCCCTCAGCATCCCCCAGGTCCCACACCTATTCCTCTAAGCTCCCAGAACCCAGACCCCCCAAATTCCCCCACTCGCAAGGCCCAGGACACCAGCTACAGGCCCAAGGCCAAGCTCCCAGTGCCTAGATGACCCCAGGACCTTCCAGGACACCCATCCCCGCCCTCAAGCCCCCCCCAAGTCCCAGACC
>VZTG01001911.1:30856-64187 GCA_013397845.1 Melanocharis versteri | reverse complement strand
GGTACGTCTCCGTCCCAATCCCGGTCCCAGGCCCGATCCCGGTGCCGGCGGAGGGGGGCGGCCGAGGCCCGTTCTGACCGCGGCTCTTTGCAGGCAAAGGCGACACCGAAGTGACCCCGGAGCCGCCCCCGCCTGGAGACGCTCGGGGGGAATAAAACCCTCAAACCGACCGGTTTATCCTCAAATGACGAAGCCCCCGGGGCTTCGGTCCCGGGGCCGGAGGTGCCACCCGCTCGCTGGCTCAAGGAGGAGCAGCCGCGGGCCGGGTGAGGGTCACAGATCTGTTTTTATTTATTAAAAAAATTAAAGAATTCAGATCAGAATGCTTCAGCTTATTTTATTGATGGGCTCAGCCCGCGCTCCGGGCTCTCCCTCCCAGCGTTCCACCCGCCCCGGGGGAGCCGTTCCCGGCAGGATAAGGCAGCTCCCGCCAGCTGCCAGCCCAGCTCGGGGTGCCCACGCCATTCCCAGGAGCAGGAATGTCAGGAGCATCTTTGGTCCCTTATGTTCACACAGAGAACAACAAACAGGCGGGTCCGACCCCGCGGGGCCGGAGCCGGCAGCAAAGGGGATGGAGGAGCCGCTCTGGCTGCGGCTCCCTCTCGCTTCGGGAAGGCTGGTTGGTGCCACAGCCCGGATCCATCTCCCCAGGGCAGACCTGGAGCGCGCTCCAGAGCCCATCCCTGCCTCTCGGAGCGGCTCCGGGGCTCCCGGCCGTGGTGCTTGTGCTTGACGACAGCGTTAATGGAGAAGCTCGTTGGGATGAGGGGGGTTCAGGGGGTTTAAGGCCACAGTGTTCCGGGGGGTCTTCCCAAAGGACTCCCGAGGCTGCTTCCCTGTGGCTCTGGGTTGTGACATCCCAGGAGCACCAGGCAGGGACAGTCCCACCCTGTCCCAGCTCCGCAGGGTCCCACTGGACACAGACTCGAGGTCATCAAAGACATTTAGAGGTCGGGATATAAATCCCACCACAGTGATGAGGTCTGAGGGCTCCAGGCTGGGAATTCTCAGCCAGTCTAGGGAGAGCTTTGGGATTGGATTCCATACATTTGCAGGTCAGGATGTTAAAACACAAAACTCAAAAAAACCCAAGGAATGAATCACTGGGAGCCTGAAAGAACACAGAGCTCTTGGGGAAGCTCTTCCCTTCCTCACTCACCAAATAAATTTCCAGAGGTGGAGCAGGGACCTGTCTGGATGCAGAACAGGGCAGGGGGAGGCTGGGAAGAGCACACGGAACACAGGAAGAGGTAGGTGTGCATGAGCCGAGCCCCTGGATCCACCTGGCTCTGCCACGTTTGTTCCCAAACTGCTCCCCTCTGGCAGAAGAATCAAGCTGGGTTGGGAAGGGTCGGGGGGAAGTGGAGCTTCTTAATGCACTTTGGAGAGGGGAAGTGCAGCTGGAGAGCACGGAGAGGAGCACCTGGGGAGGGCAGCGGGGGCAGAGCTCCGTGTGATCCCAGTGTGTGGCCAAGGAACCCCATCCCTGGGAGAGAGGCAGCACAACAGCAGGAGTTGTGCCCGGTTAAGGCAGCGTTTCTACTAAATGAGGTTCCTAAACCACCACCGTGTCCCAAACACACGAGGCTCTGCTCCCGATCCAACCCTGGAGCATTGGCTCTGCTGGTCCTCAGCTCACAGCTTCTCCGGGGTAAAGCCCTTCCCAAGGTGTGGATCCCAGGTCCTCTCGGCACAGCCAGGGCAATGGAGCCCCTTCCCAGTTCTGAGAGGAGTTGGGAGATGGTTGAAGAAGGCAATTTGATATGAATGAATGCTGGAGAAGGTCCTCGGAGCAGTGGCCTGGCAGGGAGCCGAGGTGGATGGCAGCTCTGGAAGGCAAGGGACAGCAGGAATGTCCTTTCCAGTGCCACCATCTCCTCGGCTGCCCGCAGGCACACGCTGGGGGTGCTGCTGTGGAAGCCCCCAGGGTGGTGCTCAGGGATCCAGGGAGATCCTGTGGATCCGAGCGCTGCCTCCAGCAAAGCGCCGCTGGCTTAGATCTCTCCGTGCCTGAGCAGCGACCCACAATCCAGCGGTGAGCCTGAGCCTTCCCTGTGGAGCACGGCCGCGGCCGTGTCACGGGCTCCCGTCCTGTGCCACCTGCTGGATGTGGCGGCTGCGCGCCAGGTGCTGCGCGCCCTCGGCCACCTGGCTCAGCCGCGCCTCCAGCGCGCTCCGCAGGTCGTTCACCTTCACGTCGGGAAGGGGGTTCAGGCCGATCAGGACCCCCCCGGCTCCCGGTGCAGCCTCCTCCTCCTCCTCCTCTCCATCCTCCTCCTGGTCGGGAGGCAGCAGGTCCCGTCTCCGGCGGCGCAGGTCCAGGCCCCCCTGCAGCTTCAGGTCCCGGTTGGGTTTGACGTCGCGCTCCGGCTGCTGCGGATCCCCGGGGGCGGCCGCTCCCTTCTCGGACTTCGGCGCTGGAGCATCCTGAGGGGCGGGTTTCCTGTCGGCACCGTTGGAGGGACCCCCATCGCCACGGCCCTGCCGGCCCCGCGGCTCCTCCCGGGGATCCTCCTCCTTCCTGTGCCCGTGCCCCGGCGGGTCCCGCTGCCGCCCGCCCGCTCCCTCGGCCTCCGCCCCTCTCTGCCGCTCCCGCTCCCGGGGGTGCTGCTCCCTCACTGCCACATTCCTGTTACTGGAAGAGTCCGGCACCACTGCCAGGTCCTTGGGCTCCACCTGACTCAGAACTTTGGCTTTAAGGTCTATTCCTGAGTCTCTTTCCAAACTCTTTCCTGCTACTCCCTGAACTTTGGCAGCCCCCGGCTGTTCTCTTTGGATGGGAGCTGTAGCTGCATCCGCGGCTTTCAGGAAATTCTTCTTCTGGTGGACATCTCTTCCAGCTTTGGCTTCACGTTCTCCACCCACATCCTCCGCCAAGGGCTTTTTCTCCAGGTGGTTTCTGGCTGCTGGAACACGCTGGGCATCCCCGTAGAGGGGATCCCGGTTCTCCACGGGATTCTTAACAGCCCTGTCATTCTCCTTCGGCAGCACCTTCCACTCCTTGGGAGGAGCCACAGGAATGTCACGCCTGTGCCCAGCCTCTTCCAGCTTCCCCACGATGTCCCTGTGCTGCTTGGTGGAATCGGGGGGCTGCTGGCCCGGGCGCTGCTCCGGCTGCTCCTTGCTCAGCGGCTTCCCGGCCGTGTCTGCCTTGGCTCCGAGGCCCTCGTCCTCCCTGCTCCTGGAGACGGGCACGGCAGGCTCCGGCTGCGCCTCCGCTGCAGGAAAAACCGACATGGGAAAGGCTTTTCTCAGGGCATTCCCTTCTCCTGCCCCCACATTCTGTGAGACACGGGATGAGGCCACACGGGAGGACGAGCAGAGCTGCGGGGCGTTATCCCTAAGCTCAGGGATGGATCCCCACCTCCAAAGCCAGAAATGGCTGTGCAGGGGACTTTGCCATGGGCCAAAGGAACTCAGATCTCTCCTAGCTCGATTTTAGAGCCGCTCTGAGCCGTGAGCACCCCGTGGAAGGGTCGTGCTCCCTGGCCATGTCCTTACCTGGCTTTGGCTTCTCCTCTGCCCCCTCCTCCTGCCGCTGCTGGTGGATCTCCTTGTGCTGCTCCTCGATCACCGCCAGCAGCTTTGCCTGCTGGTCCAGGAGCTGCTTGTGCTGCACCTGCTGCTCCTTGATCACCTGCAGCAGCACATTGTGGTCCAGCAGTTTTGCTGGCCGTGCTTCTGGAAAAGGAGAAAAAGAGAAAGGAAATAAAATCTCTGTCACCCAAAGCCCTCAGAAGTCATGTCAGCTCTGGATGGGCTGCAGGGACTCTCCTTGGAAGGAAGATCCAACTCCACAAACCCTACCAGGAGACAGAGAAGGAAGCAGGAAGAGGATGGGATGAGAATGAGGGACCTGCACACAAGCCCAAGCTCAGGCTCCAACCCCCCCTTGCCAGGCAGAGGTTGGAGGGAGGAGCTCAGCCTGAGGAAGGGCTTTGCAGCTCCAGCTCCCACGCCCCAGGGACAGAGCAGCCGGGGCCTTGAGGGGAAGGAGCAGACAGGGCTTTTCCCCGTGATGTGCTCAGGTGTCCCCGTGTGCCCCTGCCCACGCCCCTCCTGCCATGCTGCCAGAGCGGTTTCACTCCTGTCTCCCTCTTCCCAGGGCTCTGACACCGGGGAGCAGCCGGGCCCAGGTGCCAGCACGACTCAGGTCCCCAAGTGGCCCTGCCAGGTGTGCCAGAGATGGGACAGGCACCACCTGCTGCCATTGTGGCAGGGACTGTGGCCTCGAGACACCGTCCTCCCACAGAGAGGGATCCGGGGGAATCCGGGTGCCCCCGTCCCCGCACACCCTGGGGACACACGCTCACCCCCCAGCTTGGTCTCCGCCTTCTCCTGCTTCTCCTCAGTGTTCCGCTTCTCCAGCGGTTCCGCTCTCTCCGGGAGGGGCAGCTCCTGCTTTTCACCTGCAAAGGACGACAGAGCTTTGCTGTCAGTGCAGATATTCCCTAAAACGCCTCCGCCTCGCCCCGGCACCGTTTGTATCCAACCCGACGGCTGTGAGGGAAGTAATAAACCCAATATTTAACAATCCCATGCCTGGTGGCAGCGAGCCAGCACTAACTACCTCGGCCAATTAACATGCAAGAACAGCTCTAACTGGCTTTTAGACGGGCACTTGGCAATGTGTTCCCTGTCAAGATCTCCCGGCTCCGTGTCCCCGGTGATTTGGGAGCCATGCAGGAACAGCACGGCACCTGACATTTTGGCGGGTAGCGAACAACTGTTTGACAGCTCTTGCAGTAGCTGTCAAAGCCACCAGATTCCTCTTTCCCGCAGCAGCTGCCGGAGGGGCTGTGCACACTCACGTGCTCCACTCGTGGAGCTAAAAGGAAGCACGGGGATGGAGATGGGAATGACCAAACTGCCCTGTTTCCAGGGGGATTACAGCCCCAGAAGAGTTTGCTCAGATGAGCTGCTGTGGAAGGAGCTTACCAGGGTCTGCTTCCTTCTCCATGGACTTTGCAGCCTCCTCTGCTTCCCTGGGGAGCTGGAGCTGAGACCTGTCCCGGTCAGCAGCCTCGGCAGTGTCACCGTCCAGCACGGCCGCCTGCGCCTTGGCTTCCAGCTTGGCTTCCCCCGGCTCCAGCTCCTTGTAGGGCGGCCTTCCACCCTGCTGCGCTGCCGCCTCCGGGACCTTCTCCACATTTGGGACGGGCCCAGCAGTCCCTCCCCGCTGCTGGCTCTCGGCAACCACTTCCTTCCCTTGTTTTGGGCCCAGTGCCTCCTTCTGGGGCTTCAGCCTGGCTGGCTCCTCCAGCAGATGGTCGTTGGCTCCTCCAGGAGCCACCTTGTTCTCGTCGGACTCCTCCCGCTCCCGCCCCATGTCCACGACCACCTCATCGTGTGGGACCGGGGGCTCGTGGCGATGAGCTTCCCCCACAGGCAGGGCAATTCCTGGGTGGACAGGCAGGGTCAGAGGCAGCACGTTCCCAGTACACCCAGTACACCCAGCTCCACGATGCCCTTGTCCAGCCCTGCCTTCTCTCCCTCCTCTGGAGGCCACGTTCCAAACAAGCCACCAGAGCATCAAACACTAAATCACCTTCAATCCACCAGTATCACCACGGAGGTGGACTGAGGGGAGGAGGGTAAGGAGCAGAGTTCAGGATCTGTATCTCAAAGAGCCCCACAGCACACGCCCCCAGCTCCCAACCCAGCTCCCTTTCCCAGGATCACCTTTACCTTGATCAGGACGGTCCAGCTGTACTTTCTCCTCCACCTTTCCTCTCTCCTCCTCCCTCTTGGGCACCTTGATCTGTGGCTGCTCCATCTCCTCCTTCTCCTCGGGCACTTTGGGTTTATCACGGTCATCCTCGGGCTCCTCCACCACCGGGTTCTGCTCTGCAAACACAGCATGGGAACAGGGATGAGGTGTGGGATCTGGGAATCGCTGTGCCTCTCCCAACCCCCTTCACCCACCCGGCCCAGCCGCTGCTTTCCCTCCAGCCTCAGCACGGTGGGGCTGGGGGAGCTTCTGTTCCAGGGTCAGCTGGTTGTTTTCCCTGTAGTGGGTTTTTATGGAGCTGCCGGCAGGGAAGCGTGGCCGGGCTGGAGCCGGCTGCTGCTGCTGCTGCTGCTGCTGCTGCTGCTGCTGCGAGCCGGTGCCACCAGATGGTAGCATCCCCCCGGCTCCCTGCCCCAGACCCCCGGCTCCGGGAGACACCGAGCTGGAATCCAGACCCGGATCCCCCGGCATTGGAAGAGACAGAGCTGGGATCTGGCCCCGAACCCCCCAACACCAGAACCCGAGCTGGGGTCCAGCCCAGCCCGGCCCCCCCTCGCCCCTCCGCTGCTGTTTGCTGTGAAACATCTTAAAACCTCCTTTATTTTGACTTTTCGCCCCTTTTAGTACCCGAGTGTTCCTACAGCCCTTGAGACGCCTCTCGGAGAAGGGGTGGGAAGGTTTCCTTTTCCCGCAGAAGTTCTAAGGAGGGGGATTAAACAGGCCTTAATTAGGGGAAACTCCTGAGGGAGACAGAGGAGTTTCCCCCCACCTTGCCCTCCAAGAGATGGAATGTTTCTGGAAGACACATCCCAGTCAAACCAGTCACTGTGTTCAGCACTGGTATGACCAGCATATTCCACATGGAATCTTTTGCACATTCCATGGGATGGGAAGGGTCCCTTCCACCCCCAGAGTGGCAGAAAACCCACACAGGGAGTGAACTCTTCCTTTGGAGAGCAGCAGAGAAGGAAATCGAATTGTTTCCCAGCAGTGAAGTTGTTCTGCAGATTTTTTTCCATCCAACAAACTCTTAAAAAAAAAATCTATCTTCTGTAACAAAAAAAAATTCCCAACTCTTCCCCCCTTCGCCCTCCCCCGTGTGATTTCCTTTGGGGAATTAATTCTATAAACATCTTTCCATTTTCTCCTCCCCCTCCGCAGGGCTGGTGCGATTTATTACGAGATGAACTCATGGGAAAGAAGGGATTGCCACAACTTCAGCTGCGTGGGCCTTGCCTGAGCTGGGGGGGGGGGGCAAAAAAAATTCACAAAAAATTAAGTACAAACTCCTGGCCCAGAGGGATCTGTGCCAGCAGGACCTTGAGCCTCTCCAGAAACCCGGACTCCAGCCCGGAGCTCCACACCCAGAGGAGGGACGTGTGTGGGGCTGGCCAGCTCTCCACGTTCCTTCGCTTCGGGAATGATGGTGGGAGGGGAAAAGGACTTGGATTTTCTGAGAAATTCAAGTCTAGTACCCAAGGGTCCCCCTCTCCATTGAGGGACTTCCCAGGGTTCAGCAAGTCAGGGCAGGACACTCCTCCTTTTCAGGAAAAACTGGGCTGCAGGAACCAGTGCCCGGCCCTGGCCAGGGGCCCTGGGAAGCGGGAGGCCGAGGCCGGGGAGGGGAGCGCTCGGCACGGCTGCGGATGTTCCCAGCTCAATCCTGGCCTCAATGCAAGAAATTATTTACTCTATTGGAGGAAAGTTTGTCGTTAATTGGCTCACGGAGGCGGGAGATGGCTCCGGTCGGAGAGGACCGGAGGATCCAGAGAATCCCAACACAGGCAGGGCTGTTCTCACAGCGGATGGGAACGACGAGCCGAGGCAGCGAGATGGTGTTCAAGGGGAAATAAAAAGGAAGAGGGGAGGAAATAAGAAGGAGGAAGGGGGGAAGCTTTCTCTGCAAGCAGGAACCGGAGGAGTTAAACCCAGCAGTTCCCCTGCCCAGAGCAGCAGGTGAACCCCCCGTGGGCCCAGGGCAGCCCGAGGGGCCGGGGGAGGCCCCGCTCTGCTCCGGGAGTGTCCCTGGCAGCTTCCATCATAAATCAGGCAGAGGCACGTTCCCCGCTCTGCAAACAATGCAGGAAAAGCCCAAAACACAAACAAAACACAAACCCAAAAGTCTCCACACCGCAATAAGGCCAAGCTGCCTCTAAGCCGTCATTTGCTCAGCGGGAGACAAAATTAAGTTCATCATCAGGGCGCGAATTAACAACCTCTCAGGCTGCCTGGAAATCCATCCGGGGCTCCGGGTGCTTTGCAGGGAACAGTTTTGCTTGGGCTCTGCCTGTCTTGTTGCCCTCCAGGTCCCTTTGGAGCGTCTTCCAGTAACGCTGCGCCTCGTCATGTTTTATGAGCGGCCTTGGACTTTACAGGCAAGGCCTGAGAGGCTGTAAAAGCTTTTTGGCTCCCAAGGAGAGGCCGGGGTGTGAGGCAGCACCGAGAGGGTTCGCTCTGACCCCCCGGCTCTCCGGCAGCTCTGCTCACACGAGGGGAAGCCAGGGCGTCCTGCAGCTGATTTGTGTGTGTGCGTGCCTGGGTGTGTTGTGGTTTGCCAACAGCCTCTCCAGGCTGCCATAAAATTTCATGATTAGCAACCTAAAAGCTTCCCTTCTCCCCCCACTCCTGGTTCGGATCGTTGCAATGGTCCCAGGCAGGCACTAAATCCCTCCTCACCCGCTCTTCCAGCCTCTCGGAGCCGAAATGCACCTCCACAGCCCCTGCCCTGGGCAGAAGCAGCGGGATGGGCCCCGCTGTGCTCGTCCCCAATCCAGGGGAGCCTCAGGGACAGCACAGGGAGCTCCGGGACACACCACTCGCTCCAGAGCGTCACCCCAGGGCAGACCAGGGACACAGGGTTCAGGACCTGCTTCTGCCAGTGCGGCTCCAGATCTGGAGCTTAAATTCCTTCATCGCATGATATGGAGCAAGATCCAGGAGCTCGTGCCAAGGAAAACGGAGCCGAGCAAGCGGGGCAGAGGGCCGGGGGCGAGCGCTGCCCTCGGACGTGCTGAGCAGCCCCACACCCGGAGCAGGGCAGGGCCAGGCCCTCCCCGGGGAGCCCCCGGCCCAGCTGCGCCTCCAGGAGCCCTCCCTCCCCCCGAAACGGGTCCAGATTTCACAAGGTTATGGAATGGCATCCCTGAAATTAGTTCACAGTTGTCTCCTGACGCACCAGCAGTAAAAACCAACCCAAATTACCAGAGGCTGCTGGTTCCTTTTCTGTGTCACAGGCACTATTAAAAGCTCGCTTGCACAAAGCACCAGGGAGAGCCGCCGCGGAGCCAAGCTGTTCCTGCAGCTAGGCAGGATGCAGGAGCCACGTTCCACACATCTCCGGGGCTGCTCCGGCTGGGAATGCCGGCAGGGACCCGGCCTGGCTCGGGCAGGTTGCTTTTGGGGGGCAGAGCACACGGATGCAGGGATGGAGGACGCAGGGATGCCGCGCACCAAACGCAACCCCCAATTTTGCCCCAGTCCATGTAACACGACCCACGCCATCCCACAGGACACCAGGATGGCCGGAGCGCGGTGCCCGGCACACCAGGAAAAGGGCTCTTGCACAAGGAGCCTGAATCAGGGCTTTGTTACCCAACATTGCACAATGCCAGGGAGAAGATGAAGCAGCAACGATCAAGTAAGGAGCTGAAAAATATTACAAAATCTTAATCCCCCCCGAGACCCTCGAGGGTGCTTTAAATACGGAGAGAAATTGCCTAATTAGCTTTTTTTTTTTTTTTTTTTAAATGGATAATTGCCTTCCTGAGCTTTCAGAGGCAGCTTAGCAACCTTTTAACAGAGGCGCAGCCGCGGCGCGGAGCGGCAGGACGGGGCTGGAAGGGGTTTTATCCCTTTCCCGAAGAGCTGCTGACAGTAAAACCTCCAGCACCACAGGCTGGGGCTGTAATGGGCACTTGGGTGTCGTTAGGAAAAACACGATTCCGAGGCCGCTGGTCAATACGTGTTCACATAAAAGGCCAATGTTCTAATATTCATAATCCCCGGGCCCACGGGGCAGGGCTTTAATGAAAGTCTCTCCAGTTCTGGGCTCCACAACATCAAAGAGGCCAATAAAACTCCTCTCACACGCTGACAGGCGGGAGGCAGGCGGGGAAGGCAGCGCTGGGGAAAGGCCCTGTGGTTTGCCTTGGATGGGGCAGCACGGGAAAGGGGCTGAGCACCCTCGGACCCAGAGGCACCTTGTGCCTGGGAGAAGGGGTCTGGAAGAACCCTCCACCCAGGAAAAGGGCTGGGAGCACCACTGTCCAGCCAGGAAAGGAGTCTGGAGCAGCACCCTGCAGCCAGGGAAGGGGCACAAGGCACCCTGTGCCCTGGGGAAGGGGCTGAGCACCCACCAGCCCGGGGAGAAGCCGTGGGATCCCGCTGCAGCCCCGAGTGCGGAATTCGGCCCATCCGGAGGGCGCCCAGGTGCCGGGGGCGGCCCAGCCCGCATCCTGCGCCCCTGGAACGACAGGATGCAGCTGCTGCGGCGCGTTCCAGGCGGCAGCTCCTGCTCTGCAAAACAAGGCGGCTGAGGACGAGGGGGAGCCGCGGCGGGGGATGAAGGGCACCATTTAACGCCTCTCATTGCTAGTCAAGCCGACATCCTGCAGAGGCACAGGGAGGCACGGATCCAAGGAATCACAGTGGCAGCTCTCCTGGGGCAGCACCACGTCCACCCTGCAGGTCCTTGTCCCCCTTCTCTGCCCGGCTCCATCTCCCCCCTCTTCCTCCTCCCCGGGGACGGAGCCCCCACTGCCAAAAGGACCTTGGGGACAGCTGAGCTTTCCCTCGGAGCCGCACGGCTCCTCCCTGGGAAGTTTATGACCCGGGAGCACTAAACCCGCCTTCCTCCCGGGTGGGATTATTTAATCCAGCAGCACTCAGAGCTGCTGCCGGCGGGCTCCGGGATCGCTCGGATGATCAGAGCCTGGCATCCCACTCTGCCACCCCAGCTCACACTGAGAAGGGGAGAAGATTCAGCAAACTCCAGCGGACACCGTGTTTTATGGGACTTTTTATTTTCCCAGTCAGAACACGTGTCATTAGCGATTCCTCCTGAAAGGAGCAGCTGTTCTTTGGCCATTACTGCTCCAAAATTAACCAAGACGGAAGAATTCAATCGCATCCCTCCTCCCGGCCCTGCTGAGGGCTCCATTAAGGGATTGGGAGCGTCTTTTGCTCGGAGTTCACCGGCATCCGCATGCTCGGGAAGACACACACAGCCTTGAGTAAGCCACGAGTAAACCACAAGTAAACTCCAGCACGGAGCAACCCCAGAGTGAATGTTATCGGCAGCAGCACCGGTGTGGGAGATGCTCCAAGCTGCCGGGCAGGAACCCAGCCAAGAACCAGGAGGGAGGATAATCTCCAGAAGAGCCAGCCCCTTTCTCCCTTCCGCTCTCAATCTCCGCGAGGATATTTCAAGGCCTCCAAAGAACAAAAAAAACCCCCGCAGGAGCAGAAGGAAACAAAACTGAAGCGAAGGAACAGGACGAGGCAGGGCCGAGGGGCAGCGCGGGGTCAGGCGGCACCTGCGCGCCACGGCCTCGCTCCGGAGCAGCTGGGAAAGGGAGGAGCGGCCGTAATTCCATCAGCAGCCCCAGCAAACAAATAATAAATAACAGGAACCAGTAAACAAAGCTGAGGCATAATCACAGGCTTTGTCAGAGCGAAAGCCGAGCCCAAATTTATATCCTCAGCACCAAAAAAAGAGGCAGCTCCCATAAATTTCTGTACCTTCGGGGGTGATGGATGGCTGGTCCTTGGGGTGGCAGAGGGGCAGGACAGTCCTGCTGGGCCAGGTGGGCACTGTGCTCACCCCAAACAGAGATCTCTGCTCTGTTCCTCCAGGGGATCCCAGGCCTGCACCCCACCATGCCCTTCCCAAAAGAACAACTCCCACAAAGCACCACTGGAGGTCACAGCAGCTTTTCCAGCAGACAAAAGTGCAGCTTTTCTTGGGAAAAGGCCCCAGGAAGCTGGGAAGATGCACGGAGCTGCCTAGAAATTACCCTGCTTCCGCCACACTTAAAAAAAAAAACCCTTCTCATTCTTTTTATGAGGTGAGGCTGGGAAGAAGGCTGGGAAACCAACTCCAGCAAGCACATACCTGGAAGTTTAACTGAATCCTGGTCAATTCTGTTTTCCTCTCTGTCCAGGTGCTCCAAGCCCCCTGCTTCTGTCCTCACAGGGGTGTCCTCGGTGGCAGACAGGGTGGTGTACGTGCTGATCACCAGCATTCCCAGCCCAATCCACAGGATAATCTGCACAGAGTGCCACAGGGACAGTTAGCACAGGAAATCTAAGGGGGCTGCTCCCCACGCCATTCCCATGGTGCCTCCACAGATCCAAGCTCAGCGCAGTGACACGTGTCAGGGAGAGGAGAGAAACATCAGAAAGAAACAGGAAAACCAGTTGCTCCTGGCTGAGGTTCGTATTTGGGTGCAGGGCCACGGGAATGGGAATTCCGGAGGCTGGAAGCTGTTGGAAAGGTGGCTCCTGCATTGGAAGGGCTCAAAAGGGAGTGGACAGGACACTGGGATAGGAAACTGCATGTGGCAGACACAAGTCCTGCTGGAAAGACTCATTCCCTGGTATTCCCAGCATGAGAACTCCATGAAATCAGGCCTGGCTGAGCACAGAGGAGCCTGGCCTGGTTACAGCCCCCAGTGATTCCAGGCAGCTACTTAAATATCCTTGGTTTTGAAAGCAAGGGTAACATGTCCACACACAGGTCCTGGTCTCAGGGCTCAAGAAGCTGCTGAGAAGTGACTCCCTGATTTCCAGAAAGCTAGGATCAAACAGGATAAAAATAGAAGGATGGAATCTGGATCTCGTGGAGGGAAGGGCTCTTGGAATTTCTCTACCTCAAAAAGGAGAAAGTGATGAGCAGCAAAAGAATTTTTACAGCTTGTTATGTGATGACAAATCGATCTAAAAGGATCTAATCCCACATGAGTCACAGGAAGTGTTGGATGGCACTTGGACACTCCCGTTCTAGTGGAAGGTGTCACTGCCCATGGCAGGAGGTGGAACTGGATGAGCTTTAAGGTCCCTCTGAGGCCAAACCATTCCATGATTCCATGACTCCCAATCCTCACTGTGCAGATTTACATCCCAGTTCACAAAAAGCATAACAAAAAGATGCTTCTCAGTGTGTGGAGAACCAGGAACAGCCACAGGGAGCACTTCTACCACTGGAAGCTGCCAGAAAACTGCAAATCAAGGGGAGAGGTGAAATTGGAAGGAGGAATTAAAACATTGGCACTTCCAGAGGGGGAGGAGGGGCTGATGCTTTCCTCACCCGCCTCGTGCTGAGGGAGGTCGCCCAGAAAGATGGAGTGGCGTGGTCAGAGCCGGGCCCAGGAGACCCCGGAGGGCCCGTTCCCAGCACACCCCGCAGACAGCCCGACGCCTTCGGGAGGAAAAGGCTGGCGGGACGTGGAGCGGCTCTGGATCAGGGGCAGCGTGGCCAGGGAGCAGAGGCCAGACCTTAGAGCTGCTGCAGAGGAAACAGGAGCAGAATGTGCTGCCTGCCTTGCCCGGGGTGCACAAAGAGCAGATATCCTGCCATCCACCCCCCGGGCAAACGCCGAGTCAGCAGGTCCTGCACTGCTGCCCTGGGCTCGAGCTGCTCCACTTCCTCCCCTCCCACAATCCACAGCCCCGGCACAAATGCATTTTGTGCCTGGGAGGCTGTTCTGGCACCTTCTAGAAACAACAGCGGAGAGGAAGAGCGTTTCCACAAAGAGGATCTATTCTGGTGCCACAGGAACCAGGAGCAACGTGGGAGAGGAGGGAACTGTAGGAAATGGCTGAAAACATTAAATGCTTTAAAAGGATTTTTGTTGTTTCTTATCTTAGTGGGGAACCAGGGGCTCAAATGCCTCGGATTGAAACCCCTTTGATTGTTGCACATTTGGAGTTCAGCTGCGAGCTCCCGGAGCAGCGGGTACGGGCACACGTGGCAGTTGGAGACAGGCTGGGCTGTCCCTGAGCCGCCCTCACCCAGCTCCCCCCTCCTCACCTACCCCCTCCCCAACTGAAGACCAGAATAAAGAGGTCCATGATTTGGCTTAATTCCATGGAGATGCTTCTGACATGGAAAAGCAGGCAGTTTGTGCTCAGGGGACCACCAAGGCAATTGAAGGACTGGGAATGAGGGCTGCAAGGACTCGGGGGCTCAAGGAACCAAACCAGGCAGAGGAGCCACCAACCCCCACAACATCCAGAGATCCTGGAGCGAGGGGAGGCTCAGCACTGCAGGGCACTTCTGAGACAAGGCCTGGTCCCATGGGAATGATCTCCCCAGACCCAGCAATCCCACTGAGAGCAGAGACCCTTCTGCAGAAGCCCCTCTCAGCATGGGCAGGGCAAGAGGCTGTGGCAAGCCCCGGGGCAGCTCAGCACGGCCAGGGCCTGTCCCCCAGGAGCCACGCTCCGAGCACGGACGGGAATTCAGGAGAGGCCCTCTGAGGCCAAGTTTTCCTCGGCTGACCACGCTCCCTCGGCCCTCCTTCCTCCCAGAAGATGACTCCAGCTCTGCACAGCAGAGCCATCAGCTCAGCCCCTCTCCTGCAGCCTCGAGAAGCAAACACACCGCATTTGTGTGGCGTGACGCCATCCCCGTCCTCCTGGACACGGAGCGTTCGGAGGGACGGAGTCATGGCGAAGGAATGCAGAGCCCCGGTCACCGCCGGGTCCCTCCTCTGAGGTGCTGTGTCTGGGGGGCTGTAGCCCTGGATGGGCTGTACCCCTGGACGGGCTGGTGGGGAAGGTGTGCTGGCCCCTGCGCCGCCAGGGAAGGGCAGAGGGAATCTCTTCCACCCGCACAGGAGCGAGCCGAGGGGTCACTTCCTGACCGCCAGCAGCTCCTCTTCCCCAACTGGGACAACAGCAACTCCAGCCTCCCTAGGAGGGGCCTCTCGGACAAGCTTGTGTCAACACTGGGAAGGCAACACCTTCCTGTTGGCAGTTGCACACTCTGTTCACAGACCCCCACACGCCCTTCGGCAGCTCTGCCAAACCCGGGGCTCCCGGGGAGCAGCGGGACGCGGACCTTTACAGGAACAGATGCTTAACCACAAGAAAGGGAACACTCTCCCTGCTTCGCTCGCAGCACTGTGTGCCTGACTCTGGGCTTTTTAACTGCTCTGGGACCTGCCTTTCCAACCCAGCCCTTCCAACCAGGGCACTCCCAGCCCAGCCCGGCAGAGCAGCAGCTCCAGTCATTCCCAGTAACTCAGCACAAGCCCTTTACTGGCCAGCAAACATCTGCCCATTTCCCTCCCCCGCCCGAAATCCTCTTCCACTACTTTTAGTGCAAAATCCCCGTGCCGTAGCCCGGCAGAGCAGCAGCTCCAGTCATTCCCAGTAACTCAGCACAAGCCCTTTACTGGCCAGCAAACATCTGCCCATTTCCCTCCCCCGCCCGAAATCCTCTTCCACTACTTTTAGTGCAAAATCCCCGTTCCGTAGCCTCAGTTTGCACCATCTCCTGTAAAAACCTGACCTTCCATGTCACCACCTGCCCGACACTGGACGCTGCTGGGTGCCAGAAGTGGCCCGATAAAAGTAGTCAGTTCTCAGCAGCACAAGAGCCAAGATAACCCAGAGAAGTGTAAAAGCTGGCGCTGAGGTTTGCTGGTCTGAAGGAGGCTAAAGCTGATGGAGGGAAGGAGGGAGAACGTCCATGTACGCTGTTTGGACAGGGATGGGAAGGGAAGGACAGCTGCGCCCAGGGCTGGCTCCTCTCCCCCCGCCCGCCACCTTCCTCAGGAGCTGACTTTGATGGAGTGGAGCACCTGATCAAAGGAGAGCAGGAATGAAGGAGGAGACCAAAGACAGAGCTCCGGGGAAAGAATAAATGAGCCTTTGCAAAGACCTGGAGGGAGGAGGAGAGGGTGGGCTCCGAGTTGGGCTGTGGAGGCGGGGAGGTGCTGAGCAGCAGCGGGCAGGTGTGTCCTCGCTCCGAGCAGGAATGCAAACCTGACAGGCAATGGATCACTCAGGGAAGGCTGGACAGCCTGCTGCCAGCCCCTCGAGAGGTAACCCGGGGCTTGATGCTTTAGATAAGCCCTTCCTCCTTTGTGGGGATTTCTGCAGGACAAACATCTCCCTCAGCCTCGTGACCGGGTTTGGGGTCAGGCTTTGTGAGGGCCCCAGTGTCCCACCCCGAGCAGCCGGGCTGAGAGCTCAGCCTGTCCTGAGTGCAGCCTCGAGGCACTGCAGGGAAACACTCCGGCTCAGCCGGAATAGAAAGCAATTCTTGAAAGTGCTCTTTGTTTCCCTGAAAAACCCAGGCTGGCATTCAGACTCCTGCTCGGGGTTTTACTCAAAGAAGTTCGGAGCTAAGTGTCAGAATTCAGAGTGAAAGCTGGAAAGTTGGACTATTTCCTTGTGTCAGGGAAAGCACAGGGAAGAAAAAAAACACACCCTGCTTAAAAAATTCACGTAGGTTCGCAAAGCCACAAGTCATTAAGCACAGAACAAGCCACCAGTTCTGTGGGCCCCACAAAAACGTGCTGCTCTCCCCTGCTGACTCCGCACTGTGCCCAAAACCTTATTCCTAGCCCAGCACTGTCCCGACTGGGAATGTTGGGACAGAGGCCTGTGAAAAAGGCAGTGGCTTAAATTATTGTTAGGAAAAAAACCCAAAACCTGTTAATTTCAGCCCACGGTATTTGCAGGAGCAGAGAGATCAAGCCCAGCAAAGAGCCACTTTGTTTCGGTCCCCGAGGAGGCCAATTCAAACTGGAGCAAAAGGAAAAGTTAAACTTCTAACAGCCTCTGAACGACCCCAATCCCTCAGAAAATCAATTCCTGAAGCAACACCTCTATGTGTGTGTTCCTTTTTACTATTATTTTGGTTGAAAGCAGAAAGCTGAGGGTCGGCAGCACAAACCACATCGTGGAGCCCTGTTTGTTTTACTCAGCCTGGGCAGGTCGGGATGTGAGGCTTTAAGGTTTTACAGGCTGCCTGGATTTCCTGTTCTGAGGATCCAAAACCTGAATCCCACCAGGAGGAGGACTGGAAGCAGCATTTTATGCACAAAACTACTGTTTCACTTGCTGCTGGAGGGACAAAAAGAGCTGGTGTTCCAGCTTGGGCCAGCACCTCTGCTACTGTCTGTGCATCCCTAAGTGATGGACACTCACCCAGAACAGCTCCCACCTGGACTGGGCAGACTGGAGGGGGAGGCTGGAGGAGGTGCTGAGCAGTTTCTGTGCTGCAGCCAAATAAAGCACGTTCCCAGGCCCTGCACAGGGCTTAGGGGGATGTCAAGCAGCATCAGCACTGACCTGTGAACAAAGCGCATTCTTGTGGATCTTCTTGTAAATAAGAGCTGGGCAGATGAAACAAATGAGGCTTCCCATGGTCGCACCTGTCAGGCCCAGGACTGTTTCCACTGGGGAAGAAGAGGAAAAGTCAGCAAAGGTCTTTTCCAGGAGTGCCAGAGCAGCAGCACGGGATGGCTGCCAGAGCCCCCGGGCAGGATGGGGTGTGAGTCTGGTCACCCCAGCCAGGAAAACAAATAACAGAGACCAGAGAAAGCAGCCAGCCCTCGTTCCCAGCTCCTCACTCACCATTCGGGATCATGATGCCTCCGACCATGGTTCCAAACACAACAGCCAGCGTCAGGGCTTTGAACCGGAGCGGGGGCATGTAGCCCCCGGCAGCGAAGGTGCCGTCCTTCTGCTGGAAGGGCAAGGGTGGAGAGGGAGAGTTTAGCTCCTGTATCGCAGCCCCCAGCCCCTCAGCAATTCCCTCAGCCCCCCAGCAATTCCCTCAGCCCCCCAGCAATTCCCTCAGCAATGCTCCTTGCAGCTCCAGCCCATCCCAAATGTGATCCCCTCAGCTGTGCCCCAGTCTCTGTGCAGGGACTCAGAGAGCAGCCCAAGGCCAAGGGCAGGAGGAAGGAGCTCAGGGGTGCAGCAGGAGGGAGAAGTCACAGGGGAAGAGCTCTGGCTTTGCTAGGGAGAGGTGTTCCCCAACAGCTCTGGGAGCAGGGCCATTCCCACTGCACTACACCACAGGAGCAGCTCCTCCGGCTGGGAGGACACCCCAGGGAGACGGCAGGGGAGGATGGGTGCTGCTGGGCAGCTGCTGGAGGAATTCCAGAGGCCCTCTGCTTCCCATCCCCTCCCATCCCACCCCCCGAGTGGGAGGTGTGGAAGGCAGAGGCCCCAGTGTGCCCTGCGGACCCGGTGGGTCCCGGCTCTGCTGCTGCACAGATGGGAGAGGAAGGCAAAGCGACACCTCCAGCGCCCAGCCAGCCACGAGCTGAGCCCAGGCGAGATCCAAAGTGTTCCCAAGTGTTTCCAGCGCTTCCTCCTCTGCACCCGCTGGCTCTCACCGACTGTCTGCCCCCATCCTCAGGCCCTCCCAACGTGAGAAAAGAGCCGGGGGCTTCTCACAGGCAGAAGTGGCAGGATTTAGAGCTATAAATTGCTCAAGTTTTATTTCCTGCCTAAGAGGTTTCTATTTATGCGGATACACAAAGGCCTCAGAACATTCCCACAATCTCTCACTGTTATTTGCTGAATCCCATCGGCGCGCTCCGTGCGCACAATGCACAGAGGAGAACACGCCACTGCCACAAGGGACTCACAGTCTCCAGCAGACAGACCAGCTTCAGTCACAAAGGCTGGCTGAGGAGCTGGCCCTGGGAAAGGTGGAACGTGTGGGAGAGGGCTGTATCCCATATCCCACTGCCCGGGAGGCGCTGGAGGAAGGGGACATCCGAACCCGGAGGCGAAAGGGCTGCTCCAGGGCTGCTGACAAAGGTGCTGGGTGAGAATAATGGAGCGGGAATGAGCAGGCACACAAGGAAGCAAGAAGAAACGGGGCTGGGCTGAACTCTGAGGCCAGGAACAGGAGCTTGAGCTCAATGAGTTGGCCAGCAAAAGGACGGCAGCTGGAGCAGCAGGAAATGAGGAGGCTCTGCTGCTTCCAAAAGCACATTTCTCCCTCTTTCTGAGGGGAAGAACCACCTCGGCTCTGAGCTGTGTAACATGTCTGTGCCAGAGCTGGAATCCCCAGCAGAGCAGGGAGCAGCAACCACGGGACATGGGCTTTACAGTGGGAACTCCAGCCCTTCGGCCCATGGGATTCCTCTGCAGAGAGGACAAGAACCTCCAAGTGCCAGGGACTAACCATTGTGCAGAGCAGGATTTAGGGATGGCCACAGGCCTCTGCTGCACTGTCACCACACCCTGGGCACTAAGGATTTTATGGGAGTTGAGGCTTTGTCCCTCTGGATAGCGAGTACCTGCCACATGCCATTATCACCAGAGTCTCGTGGAGCCAAGGCAGGTTTGGGGCCCAGTCAGAGACCAAAGAGTCACAAAAACCCTTCAAAAATCAAGTTGGACACCGAGGCAGCCTTGGGATCTTACCTGCTGCTCAAAGAGGAGGGTGTTCAGTGCCTGTCTGCATGGCAGGATCATCATGGGGAACCCCACCGCCACCGACATCATGAATCCCACTCGGATCATCTCCGTCACCACGTTGGAAGGGAAGTTCATGAGGACGTTCCCAGCAATGGCTTCGGTGTAACTCACGTAGCCAAAGAAGCCCACCTGGGGAGGGGAGCGGGGCTGGACTCCAAACACTTCACACCTGCTCCTCACCGAGGGGGCAGGACGGTGACCTCCCGTTGGAGCAGCCAAGTGGGAGCATGAGGTCACTTCCATGGGCAGCCTGCCAGCAGCCCCAGCACCCCAAAAACCTGGGACAGGTCGTTAATCAAGAGTGGGAGCTGCCTAAAAGCAAGTTTCTCACCAAATCCAGGGGTTTTCCTGGAGGACACACTTTGCTTGCGGCCAGGCCCATGGATTGTCCCTCTCCGATGGAGGGGCTGTCACAACTCCCTGCAGCAGCCTGGCTCATGGGCCAAGGCTCTCCTCAGGAATTATTAACTCACTTTTATTAACTGCTGCCTTATGAGGCATAACTTCCTCCACAACAGGCTGGAAAAAGCTCTCCCAAACTCTGGGCAGCAGCCCCAGCTCCAGGCTGGGCCTGGGAAGAGCTGGGCCTCCACTCTGCCTCCATCCAAGGAAACGTGCTACTCTGAAAATTTGGACTCTCCCAATGCCCCCTGTGCTCTTGGGTTCATCACCTCCCACCTAACTCTGCTTTCAGCACGACGACTTATCTGTCAGAATAAATACAGATAAGCAGAAACCAGCCCCAGCTGTAGATAAATCCTCATCCCTGTGGCCTCTCCAGATTTCTGGCAAGGGAAGAGAAGGGGAAGTTCCTACCATGATGTAAAAGGTGGTGACCACGTTTAGGGAAGAAGCAAATATGGAGCTCATGATTTTGACAGACGGCTCATCCAAGCTGTCGTAAGTAGGCAAGACCTGACTGTAAAAAGGGTAAAATATTTAAGGAAACCTGCAGAAAACGGGAGAAAACCCCCAATCCCAACCCGTTCTCTGCCTCAGCCCAGCAGCAACGAATCCCTGACACCTTCCCCCTCTGGAGCATAAACACCCACTGCTATTCCACAATTTATACTGCTAATGCCAAGAGATTTCAGAACACTCATAACTTTTAAGTGTTGCAAAAATATTCCTGCTCTCCCCACCCCACCACGTGGAGCGAAACGTGTGATGTAAACATTCGGGTTCAGAAAGGGTTGCAAAATGAATGACCGTTTGTTCCCGGGGCCGTGGGTGGCTCTGGGCCAACCCCAGCGCCGGAGATTATTGTTCTTGGAGCTCCCCGTGCCGATAATTAAAGCAACACAGTGTTTACAGAGGAAAAGCGGGAAGAAGGTTGGAGCATCCCACTGTCTGAAGGAAAAGTTAAACAAACAAACCCGAGCGAAGCGCCTGTCCTACTTCAGCTCGCTTCATAGAAAGCCGGGAGCGCCAATTCCCCGGGATTTGGGGTATTTACAGCCTTGGAAAGCGTGGGGAATGTCCTTTCTGACATCAGGTGCATATTTTAGCAACTCATTAACCTCTTGTTACTTTAATTCTAGCGGCTACACCCCGGGATTGTGTTACGGGAGGAACTCTGGGAGAAGGGGGGGAGCGTGCAGGGAGATGGGAAGGGGCATCCCCAGCTCCAGTGGGCACCAAGCCATTCCCAGGAAGTGTGTCAGGCTGAGGCCGAGCAGAAAGATCCTTAACCCTTAATCCCTGAACGTCAGAGGAGGCCGAGCACGTCGGCTCCAGGACACGCGCCGGGGCTGGAGGTACCGGCAGGGAGCAAGGCCGGCTTCCCCGGGAGTCTCCATTTGGGATTCCTCCCTGGGAGTGAGGAGACTGGCTTCCCAAAGTCTGTCCATTTAGGATTCCTCCCTGGGAGTGAGGAGACTGGCTTCCCAAAGTCTCTCGTTTGGGATTCCCCCCTGGGAGTGAGGAGACTGGCTTCCCAAAGTCTGTCCGTTTGGGATTCCTCCCTGGGAGTGAGGAGACTGGCTTCCCAAAGTCTCTCCATTTGTGATTCCTCCCTGGGAGTGAGGAGACTGGCTTCCCAAAGTCTCTCCATTTGGGATTCCTCCCTGGGAGTGAGGAGACTGGCTTCCCAAAATCTCACTGGGATTCCTCCCCAGGAGAAAGGAGACTGGCTTCCCTGGGAATCTCTGCATTTGGGATTCCTCGCTGCCCTCTCCACAGCCACCTCCATTAGATTAACCAGCTACATTCCGGCCTTCAGCCTCCGAGGGAAGGGTCCAGCCAAACATTCAGGCTCAGGAAGGAAAAAAGAGGGAAGCAGGGAGGCTCTGCATTGTGTGGGATGGTTAAAAAGGTGATCCAGAGGTGAGCAAAATTTAACCCACCCAGCTGAGACTATACAGATAAAATATACATAAAGAGAGAGATAGAATATAAGGGGGGCGGGGTACAGAGAGAAAGAGAATACACAGATGGAAAGAAATAAAAAATATATATAAATATTGCCTGGGCTGGGGGCAGTGTGTTTTCCTGATGTTTGGAAAACCAGTTTTAGATTGGGTTTGCCACAAAAGTGTTGCTATGGAGCCCATATTTAGGTCCACACACACAGGTCCAGACCAAACCATTTCCCTGCATTTCCAGCTCCCAGGAAAATTGTGCTGGGTACTGCGTGGCTTCCATAAGGAAAAAAAAATAAAAGGGATTTGTTAACAAGGTAAAGCTGCAAGGGAACACAATTCCCTTCGCCAGTTGTAATGGAGACATTAAACAGCAAGCCTGGAGTGTGCCGGGGTAGGATCTGAGCTGCCAAGAGAGCCAGTAAGTGGGAAATGATGATTTGGATCTTGGAGTGGGTGTAAACACAGCAGTCTGAGCAAATTTTATCTGTCACATTCATTTACTGCTGGCACGAGACCCGTTTGCTGGAACTACAGGGGGGAAGCCCAGCTCTGCCAGGCTTTCAGAGGAAGATGGTCCTTCCAGAGGAGGCCGGTCCTTGCCGTGTCCAGGGCTGGATTTACACTGGTTAGAGCTGTCACGGTTCTGGCCAGGCACGTAGTGCTCACGTGCTGTCCTGGTGCAGCAGGGAATGCTGCTGGAAACCTGGAACAGCCTGGTCTGCCCTCACCTTCTTCCACTTGTCAGCAGAAACCCTCACAAAAACAGGGAACTGGAAACATGGAAATAGCCTGGTGTGCTCTCACCTCCTTCCATGTGCCACTAAAAACAGGGAACTGGAAAGGTGGAAATAGCCTGGTGTGCTCTCACCTCCTTCCATGTGCCACTAAAAACAGGGAACTGGAAAGGTGGAAATAGCCTGGTGTGCTCTCACCTCCTCCCACATGGCAGCGGAAACCCTCATTAAAAACAGGGAACTGGAAAGGTGGAAATAGCCTGGTGTGCTCTCACCTCTTTCCATGTGCCACTAAACACAGGGAACTGGAAATGAAGGAACAACCCTCCGAAGCCAACAACTGTGGGATCTTCGGAGTGCTCTCCAGGAAACGTGGGGAAGCAGAGCAGCCCCCAGCACTCACTACTCAGGGAAGGCCCTGTGGGGGTCACACTGGGGTGACACAGCCCCGCTGCCTTGCCTGGTGCTCCAGCATTCCCTTCAAGAACCAGGGGAATTTCATCCCTCCTGAAGCTGCACCAGAAGCTCCCGAGGAGCTGTTTGGCTCCAATGGTCTCATGTTGCTCCATTACAAGAATTCCCAGGTGAAATGTAGTAAAAAAAGGGGTCTGAGTAACAAAAGGGTCACCACTGAATGAGAGGCTGAACTTCGGTGAGCTGTAAAATACTCCGATGAAAACAAACCACCAAAGCAGATGGCATCTATCCCTTGCAGATCCTCCTGACCCTGTGCCCTCACACAAACTCGCTGCAGGAACAACTGCCAGGCCTGGGAAGGGCAGGTACTTACGATTGACAGGCAAAAGACATTCCAAAGATGGGGATGCAGCGGAAAATGCCCTCCCAGCGCATGTAACTCACTTGCTGCAGCCACTGCCCGCTGAAGAGCCCGTGATTGAAGGAGGACACCACAACCTGCAGCCAGGACAGAGAGCAGGGCTGAGGACCCAGCCCCAAACAGCTCCACGGCAGCAGCAGTGCCAGGCTGGGATGAGAGGCAGCGTGTGGCAGCTCTGCCAGGAGCAGCTTGAGGTGCCACCACAGCCCCACCCAAAACCCCCAGCTCCCTGTCCCACCCACACGGCTCCCAGGGCCACCAAGGACCCCAGGGAGCATTTCAAGGGACCTGTGACATTCTCCCCTCGTTTGATGCCATCAGACATCACAGCACACACCAGGGTGGGACAATTTCCACCGACACATTAACTGTGAGAATTATTGCTCAAAGCAACCTCTTTGGCACTTTTTAAAATGTGTTCTTTAAAATGTGTTTTTAAATCCAAACAGGAAGCACCGTTGGCCTTAGAGAATCCTGTTCAGCAGAGAGAGACAAAGGGTCCTAAAACAGGATCCCACCTGCTGCTCCAGGGCCATTTAACAACACCAGCTCACCAAAGAGAAGGAAAAACTTTACGGAAAGAGGGAGGAGCCGAGGCCAGGGAGCTCCCTTGCCATGGACACAGGAACTGGCAGGAGTTGAGTTGCACAGGAAGCAGAAGGTAAATATGTCTGAACGTCTGTTTATAATATCCTCGGATGGGGTTTCTAATCCCCAGAGATGTTTCAGTGCAGCCAACTCTCGTGAATGTTGTGGTTTCTTAAAGGCACAGCTCCTGGGAGGTTCCACACCTCCCTGAGGAGGCAGCCTTGAGGTGTGACCCTGCACAGCCTACTGGAAAAATTACATGGAAAGAATTCCCACACCTTCCTTTTCTTCCAGTCCTGAAATTTGGGTGAGACAGGGCTGGGGCTCCACGAGGGAACCACAGGAGCATCTGAGAGGTGAAATTGGTCATTAAAAAGCAACAGAAAGTAGGAAAAGGGGATCCTCGGTGTCTGTACCCACCACGAACATGAACACGGTGTAGAAGATCAGAGCCATGGCACTGAAGGACTGAATGGAGGCCATCATGTTCCTCTGGAGGCTCAGGGGAAGGACAATGCACAGGGACACAGCGAAGAGCAGGACAATCCGGAAACTGCCTGACACCTGGAAAAGGGATCTGCATAAACACCTGGAGCAGGGAGGATACCCAACACACCCACCCAATCAGCAAACCCTGCAATGGTTCATCTTCCCAAAGTGAAAAGCAACTTTAAACAGTGAAATGCTGTGTCTGAAGGTGTTTGAAGATGCTGCAAGCTCGGCGCTCTGTGGGCTCCATCTGTGCTGAGCTGAGACTGTCACTGGGTGCCACTGTTGCTCTGCAGTGTGTGACAGGTCCGAGCTGGAAGAATTTTGGGGGTGGCTGGGGGGGTTAAATGCTAATCCAGCACAAGCTATTTAGGTATTTTCATGCAATTAAATAAAACCTAAATTTACTTGGGGAGACGAGAGATTGAAAGTGTTGAAAACTCCGATCCAGAAAATTAATCAAAGCCTCACATTGGTATTTATTATAGCAGAACACTCTGGAATGCTTGGAAATACTTAATACCTAATTTGGCTGCAGCCTCAACGCATCTTTTTTAACTTCACAGTCCCTTAATCTGAGCTTAGGAGCATCAGGCAGCACAGATAACACTCTACCAAAAAATCCTTTTGCCTCCCTGCACGGCCCTCGTGCCGGCTCCGAGGAGCACCTCTTCCCTCTGAGCATCCTGAGCCAGCAGCAGGCTCATCACACGGCTGAGGAGGCAGGAACACAGAGACTTTGGCCACAAAAACAGCCAGGGACAGGACAAAAATCCCTCCTGAACTACAGGGAGGAGAGCTCAGGCAGAGGAACTGCCTGTCACTACCCAGTGGGGCAGGAATTAAGGCAGGAAGCATTATCTCCCCCCAGGAATTTGCTCCAGAATTAATAAGAGACCAAGTTAAAAAGAATTCCTTTGATGGAAATGCCTTATTGGAGTTTTACACAGCTGATTGTTTGCCATATGTCTGAGCTTCCCAGACTTCCCAGAGCCGCAGGCTCCATGCAGGAGGATCCCTCTGTGAGGGACCCCACAAAGCCCCTTGGGACCCCAGGGGTGCTGAGCACACTCCGAGGCAGGAGCTCTGCTGTATCCAGGGAACACAGGGCTCAGTGCAAGGTCTGGGAGCACTGCAGGAGTGATTTATTCACCTGGAATCCGAGCATCTGGGCAAAGAAGTTGGAGCCCAAATCGCCGATGACGACGTAGAAAGCGATGCAAGTGCCCAGCATCAGCCCAATCATGCTGCAAACACAAACAGGGATGGGTTAGCAGGGCCACGCTTCCATCCTCAGCCTTGGGAAGGGCAGGACACCCCTTCTGCACCCCATCCCAATAAAACAGCCACCACAGAACCTCCATCCGCACCAAACACCTGGAGATGCAGCTCTGCCCACAACCCAGGCACGGGTTTAACTCCTGCTGGGAGCCACGGGAAAAAAAAACAAGGAAAACTAATCTTGGAGATGACAAGAACTCCTTGAACTCCTTCAACCCCTGGAAAAATTGAAAAGAATCAGCACGAGGCTCTCAGAGCCCCACACCCACAGCAGGGCTCTGCCATGAGAGTCTCGATATCCAACGGGCTCTCCAACGTCTCCCCACACAATGGCCCACACTTTAATGAAAAGATTGTCCATGAACTGCTTCTCCTCCCACTCCTGGACCACTTTCCTTCCCAGTTCCAATTATAGAACATCCCTGTAGCAATTACAGCTTCTGCTTGCATGGACAAGTAACATCTGAGGAATATTCTGTGTATTTTTAGTGCTGTGCAGAAGTTTGCAGCTGGGAAGAGCGAAGGAGCCGGCACCACTGCCTGCCCTGGGCTCAACATGCCTGGAAAAGAATCCCTGCTGGAAAAAGAAGGGCTGCGAGGATTGTGCCATCACCTGAGACCTAAACTGGGGTCATGGGAGGAAGCAGAGTCTGCCCAGAGATGGAGGCAGGATTCCCCCTCAAGGCATCTCGCAGGGAAGGGAGCACAGAGGGCAGGAGCAGAGCAGATCCCGGGATCCAAGGAAGCAAACACTCCCTCCCACGAACCCAACAGCAGGGCTGTCACCCCTGGAAAGCTGCCACGAGTGACACGCCTGTGATTTCACAGCAGAGCAGGAGACGAGCTCATCCCCATCTCCTGTGCTCCCAGCGCCTGGGAAGCGCTCCCGTCTCCGGGAGCTCTGGAACGGGCGGGATGGAGGTGACACCTGCGAGCTGTGCTCAGGGCATCTCACTCAGGGAAAGGAAGGAGAGCACAGCAAGGCTCAGGAAAGTTTTCACCAAAGACACCCAAACTGTTCACACTTTGAAGCAGCAGCAGATTTACCTTGTTTCCACCAACATTTTTCCTGCTTTTCCATAGGCATGGAACGCTGGCATAAAAGGGAAGAAAGAGTGGAAGTTAGTCAAAAAAAGGTCCAGAACAGGGCAAGATGTCAGTTCACAATTAGACACTAACAGTGACACAGGGCAGTGCAGCAGGAACCCACCACTGGTATTTTGGGGCTGTTTCCCTCACCCTCCCACTTTCTTTTTCAGCCTTTCCCTTTGGAAACTGAAAACCACATAAGACAGGAACAGGGATGAGGGAAAGCCAGCAAGCAGGTTCTTTTTTTTTCTATTTAAAACCAGAAGTGGTGTGAAGCAGCAGCCACACATGGCAGCCATTAAAGGCAAAGGGAGAGAAAATATTCCTGTACAAGATTGTGTGTGGCGAAAGTTAAAGTGGTGCAGAATTCCAATCCAAGTCCCCTTTTTATTTTTATCTTCCCCCTCGAACTGGGCCGCCCGACATCGCTGGCTGGGAGAGCTGAGCTGGTGCCCAGAACGTTCAATCCCATTCCCAGAATACCCAGTGCTCCCAACCCACACCAAAGGGCCGCTGCCAAGGCTTTGCTTTCCCCCCTCCCATCCTTGGGTTGGAGCAGAAAATGCTCGGTAGTCCTAAAATCATTGGGTTTTCTCTTAAAAAGACAATGCCAAGAAAACTTTACTTCTATTTTTAGCTCTTACTGGGCAGAACGGGAATGGGGAGCTCTGGTGCCAAACCCAGACCACAGTGCCTAAATCTGCCAGTGAGGTCCAGCATGAACCCACCACCCTGGAGTCCCCTGTGCCTTCCCTCAAGGCACAGCCCAACATTCCCAGCGCCCGCCAGAAAACAAACTCGAATTCTTTCTGGAAGCTTCTTCTGCTATTTTAAATATTAACTTCAACTCTTGATTTCCTTGGACTCTACTCGAGCTAAAAATTCAGGAAACGAGATGTTCTCCCACAGAATGAGCAAAAGGCACGGCAGGGACCCACAGCCTGGAGCAGGGATGTGGGGGAGCACCCAAAATAGCTGCTGGACCAGTGACAGGGCAGTGGGACGGCCGCCACCAGGCACCGTGCCCGGGCACGGGGAGCGGCCGCTCCGCTCCGGCCTCCTTTGGGAACTCTCAACCATGAGGGAAAAGGCAACGGCCCTGGGGGGGTCAGGCCCACAGACGAAGGGCCTGGGAGGAGAAAGAGGAGCCAGCAAGAGGAAAACATCCCTCCTGGAGATGGGTCAGTTACAGGCTGAGCTCGAGGAGAATGGAGGAACGGTGCTGCCGATCCTTCCAGTGCATATTCCAGCCTCTGGATACGGACACAGCCACGGGTGATGCTGGAACCAGCTCATCTCCCTGGCTGTTTGGAACTGATGTTCAACGAGAACAAGCCTCCAAACACTATGGGCAGGTGTCTCCACCTGGGGACAATGGAAAAATGAGATTCTTTATCTTCTCCAGGAGGTGATGACCGTAAAATAAACGGTACAGTCAAATCCTTGGAATGGGATCTTGGAATGCCCCAAAACTGGGCAGAGCTTACTCAGTACCTGGAGAAGCCTTTTAAACCCAGTGTGGCTCCTGGGACAGAGCTTCAGCCCCTTGCCTTGCAGGGCTGAGCTGCCCAGCACAGCCCCTGCACATCCCGAGCGCTGCTGGAAGGGGAGGGATTCACTCATCTCCTGGTTAAAATCCATCTGGGAACTGCATCCCACCTCCCTCCTCAGCCACACACCTCCCCGCAGCCCTTCCCCTTCCCGCAGGGGTGACGAGCCACTGCCAGCCCCAGCCTGGGCCACCCTTTGTGCCGGAGCCGTGGCTCCCGGTGTTCCTCCGGAAGGCACTGCCTGCCTGCAGGGAATGTGCACAACTTTCCTCCGCGGCTCAGCACTGCCAGAGCCTCCCAGGAGTGCCCGCAGATGTCCCCGGGCCCAGCCTGCGGGGACAAAGGGGGTCTGTGTGGAGCTGCCCGACCTCGGAGCATTGGGATGCGGCGTGGGAGTGCTCCCAGCCCATGGCACCTCTCCCAGGGCACCGGGAGCGGGCACAGGCGCTGCTGCCAGCCCCTGCCTGCCAGGAGGAAGCTGGGAAGCATTACTGGCCCTCTCTGTATTCCAGCCCCATGGCTCCGGGGCGTGCAGAGGATCCCTTCTTCCTGGGACACGCTCCAAGGTGGAGGGGACTCTCTGTCCTCCGGGAAGCAGCGCACAAAGGCGTCTTGTGAGGGGCAGGGAGCGGCGGCACCAGCAGCTGGGCTGGGGGCTCCCCCTTCCCTCTGGCACCAAAACAACCTCCCAGACCACGCAGCTTCTCCATCTTTTCTGTTTCTAGCAGATACAAGTCGGCAGAAGCCGGGATGTGCTTCCTGGGAGCAGCACCTCGGGCACTCTGAGGGAGGAGCAAACCCATCTGCCAGCAGCTGGTGGGAGCCCTTGTGCCAGGGCAGCGCCAACCACAGAACAGTGAGGGAGAACAAGGAAAAGGGGACTTTTCCTGCTGCTTCATATGCCAACAGCAAGGACTGGAACCCAAACACCTCCCACTGCTCCCCAAGTCAGTCAGAATCCCAAGAGAGGCCACGAGCAGAGGCCAACCCCGGCGCCAGCGCTGAGCTCCGAGGGTGGCCAGGCTCTGCCAAAACCCACCCAGGGATCCTCCAGATGTTTTTATTTTCTCAGCCCTTTGGAACCTCGCTCTGTTTCCTCTCTGCTGAGCCATAAAGGAGCTCCCAGCTCGGATCCAGGCAGCCCAGCTCCGTGCCAGGCTGGCAGAACCCGCTGTCCCGGCAGCGCTGGGTGGGGAACTCGTGCCCAGACCCATAATTAATTCATCCCAGACCCACAATTCATCCCAGATGGCTCCCGGGAGCTGGGGTTTGGATCATCTCCTCCCCTGCCCCGCGGAATCAAAACAACTCAGCACCCATTAACTGGGCTGTCGGGAGCAGGATCCGACCCCGGCGCTGCCCTGAGGGAGAGGCTGAGGCAGGAGAACCAGGGAAACTGGGAACTGCAGCAAGAAAACATTTGCTGTTCCAACAGCACCAGTGAGGAAATGCAAACTGGGAGGCCGAGGTGGCACTGCAATGAAAAGAGCAGGAGGGCTGGGCAGCAGCCCCGCAGCGGGGCTCTCACCGAGGCCGGGGTAGGTCCTGCGCTTGCTGAGGTTGGCCGCCTTCACCAGGAACATGCAGGACTGGTGAGTCATCCACGAGCAGAAGATCAGCAGCACAGCTCCCAGCAGGATCCCACACTGCAACGGAGCAGAGCGGGGAGAGACCAGCAGGAGATGGGGGGGGGGTCAGGCCCCCCTCACAGCCCACCCCCACTCCGTTAGCACCCTCAGCTTCCCCCATGCGTTCCAGCCACACTTTTGCCTCTCTCAGGAAGTTCTGCCCCCTTCCTACCAGCTCCACATCACTCATTCCACAGCACAAGGACACGTGGAACTCACGCCTGCTCCCCACAGCTCCCAGCTGCACCAGTCTGAGCCCCGAGGAGTGAACTGGAGGCGAGTTGTGGAGCAGAATTTCCACCCTGGCTCTTCCCCAGCGCCCTCCGCAGCTCCCAGCGGGTTCAGGGAGCACAGACAGACCCCGAGGTGCCACCTCTGCTGCAAATTTATTTATCGACAACCATCTGGCATCACAAACTCCTCAGCCAGCTCCTGCCTCGCTGCCTGCCCTGTTCGCAGGGCTGGGAGCCACGGGGCACCACGCAGGTGGCTTGGAACAGGCCCAGATCCCAGCGAGGGCTGTGGGGGCACAGCGGGTGTTTGGAAAAGCCTCCAAGTCAACTCAAGTTTATCATACGGGTAAATCCTTTAATTTTTCCCTTCTCCTTACAAGAGAGGCAGAAACGACCAGCTGGAGACCACAGGGGAAAACCCAGAGTTTGGTGCAGAAGTTTTGAGTTGGAGACTTCATGACTTAGAAAAACGCAGTGTTTGGAACACGAGATGCCCGATCTGGGACTTTAGTCTCTCCTTTGCTGACTTTCCTTTCCAACCAGGGAACCACCCCCCAAATTCGGACCAGAAGAGCACAGGTGGCCTTTGCCCGCCTTCCCCAGAGCGCCCGGGCGTGGAGGAGCTCGCAGGGGCTTTAGGCTGCCAAGGGCACGGACCGACACCCCGCCCCAGCCCGGGGGACACCGGCAGGACCCCGCTCCCCGCTCGGACACAGCGCCCAGCCGGGCGGCCCCTCACCTGTCGGAAGCAGAAGGGCACGGTGAGCACGCTCACCCCCACGATGCTGTTCACCACGTTCATGATCAGGCCCCAGTTGGAACCCGCCGCCGCCGCCGCCGCCATGGCCCGCGGCNTGCCGCCCTGGAGGCCTGGACTCGCTGGTGCTGGAGGTGTAAACGGGGGTCCCCATGCTTGGGGGCATCCCCGGAGAGCTGAGCACGGCCAGGCAGGGGCGGGAATGCACGAGGACACACATCCATGCAGATCCACGCGTGGAAAGGCACGGACATGGGGGTGTGCGTGCCTTCACACGCGTGTGTGTGCACGTACATGCATGACCACACATCTTGCGGCAGCGCTGGCACCCGAACGGGGGTCCCCGGCGTGATGGGGGCCCCCTGAAAGGTCTCTCGAGGGCAGCCCATCACCCCCGGCATCCCCTCCCTCCTGCACATCTGGGCACGCATCCAGCTGTGCACAAACATCTGCTCCCCAAGCCAACCAGAGCCATCCCCGGCTCTGCCAAGGACGTACCCCCCACATCCCACAGGATAAGGGAAAAAGAAGGAAAGATGCGGGAGGGCTCTGGAAGGGTCCCCCGAGGCCAGGCGTGGCGGCAGCTCGGAGTGGCACACGCCAAGGGCACGTTCCCGTCGGAACGAAACGCGGCGCTCGTATAATTTGCAGCAATTGCGATGGGAAACCGCAGGAATTCGCTCTACAAAAGGTTTGCAGGGAGGTGAACAGGCGGCCTAATTCCCTCCAGGTGCAGGATCAGTAGCTCCGGCTGCGTTTTCCCGGCTCCTGTGCCGGAGCGGTGGCTGTGTCCGTGTGTCCTCGGGGTGGGATGAGGGATCCCCTCGGGGATGTCACGCAGCTGCTGTGGGGGAGCCGAGCCCTGGTCAGGAAAAGGGCTCTGGTGGTTTCTCCATGTCCGAGTGGGAGCCGGGGGCTTGGGAAACGTGCAGAGCCAGCCAGGAGTCCCCGTGACACGGGATGGGGACACCGGGGGAGCAGCCCCCGCTCTGCCACCCTCCTGTGCCACAACCCCGGGGCTCATCCGCGCCCATCCCCAGGGAATGGGGCTTCCTGCAGCTCCTCAGGTACCGTCGGCTCCTCCGCAGCTCCGAACATCCCAAATTCTGCCTCCAGCAGGAGCCGGGCTCTGTCCCAGCAGCGCCAGGGCAGTTTCCCATCACAAACCTGCCGAGAGCAAGCGAGAATTCTCTGGAAAGCCACTCTGAACGGCCGGGCACCAGCACGAGGGACCCCCGAGCCTGCCCTGCCGGCCGGGGACACTGGGAGCCGGCAAAGGGCCCTGCTGCGTTAGGGAGCCAGCGGCAGCGTTCCCACCACAGGATCCACTGGGAATCCCAGGTGGCTCAGAGCCCTTCCCAGCCCTGCCCCATGGCCCAGATTCCTCCCGCTGGATTTGGAGCCACGGAGAACAACCAGCCCCGGAGGATGCCAGAGCCACAATTACTGTAATTAGAAATGGGGGCTCAGGGCCGGCTGATCCCACAGGGATCCCGCGCTGCTTTATGGAAGCACAAATCGCTCGGGATGTCCAGGGGCCGCTGCTGTGGCCGTGCTGCTCCGCAGGGATGTGCACACGTGTGCTGGCACACACCGAGCTGAGCTGAGCCAGATTCCCAGCTCCCATGGGTGATGCTGTCCCAGGAAAACAGCTGGATCTGTCTCTGCTCCCACTCCATCCCACCGTTGTTCAGGAATTCGCCTCAGTGGCAGCTCCGTGCCAGGGGGCTCCCATGAACCTCCCACGGCACAGGGATGCTCTTCCCGGGAAGCACGAGCTCTCTGGGAGCATCCTTGCCCTCCCTTCTCGAGGAACACAACGCAGGGTCCAGGGGCGATGGGAAGCAATGGGAACCCCCTCTCCAGACCTGGGGCGAGCCCATCCACACCCCACCCCACGTCCCCCCTTCACCCAGGGACCAGCACGCAGCACCCAGGGCCACCCTGCTCCCGACGGCTGGTTCCGGTGACAGATGCCTGGCAGATCCCGGGAACCAGCCGGCAGGGATTGAAAAACATAAATTAAAACAAATTGCAGTTTTATATTGCAAATAAGGGCAGTTTGATGGGTTTTATTGCGGAACAACCATTAATGAAGTGCAGTTTCAGGCACCTTAATTGCTCAGGGACCAAAGTTCAGTCCGTATCTCCAGCACGGGCTGGGAGCCGCCGCGTGTCCCGCGAGGGCCTGGCAGGTTGGGAACCGGATCGGGAATGAATTTATGGGCACGATGAGGAGGATGGCGGCAAGGGGCCGAACCAATCCGGGGGTGTTAAAGCAGCGTGGGACAAACAGCACGGCCTGTGCTGGGGGGAGGCGAGACGCCGTGGGGTCCCCGCCGCGGTGTCACCCCAGTGTCAGCCGTGGGGCCCCACAGTGGGTGCTCACCGTGGGGTGGATTTTGGGATGGGGGTCCCCAAGCGTTCGGGACGCTGGTGCTGCGCCAGGGGCTGGGCACGAGCGATGCAGAGCCAAGGCCGTGGGGGGCCCGGGAAGCCCCCTTCGCCCCCAGAACAAAGCACGCGTGGGTGTGCAAGGCACATGCAGGTGGACGCAGCACCGGGGATGCAGCCACGGGGGATCCACGCGCAGCC
>VZTG01001910.1:37751-55421 GCA_013397845.1 Melanocharis versteri | reverse complement strand
CGCATCCCGGGCGGAGGAGCCCTCTCCGCACGCTGGAGATATTTTGGAGATGGAGGGGGGGGGCACACGGGGATTGCACTATTTCTTAAAAAACTCCTGTTTAGAAATCACTCCTCATCCTTGGGTTTGTACAGGAGTCCTCCCAACTTTCCTCTCTAGAAAGTTTCCTTGACAGCCTTAACTTTTTGCCTTTTTTTTTTTTTTTAAACTACGTTCCCCCGTTTTTCTCTTCCCGATTTCCGAAGGCATCAGCCCGGCGGGTTTTTGCCGGTGCTGCGGTGCTGCCGTACATCGGGTCTCCGTGTGCGAGTCGGTGCAGCCTGAACAAAGCCGCAGCAGCAATTGCTTCGCTGTGGGATATTTGGGGGGGATCTCGCTAATCTGTGCGCGTCGGCTCCGATTAAACAGCACCAAAATGGAGAAGTTGGTTCCGACTTAAGAAAATCGTATTCCCGTCTCCCATCCCCGCAGCCCAGCCTTCAGGACTGGCATCAGACAGCCACAAATCAGGCTGATTTTTTTTTTCCCTGAGAAAAAGTTTTGGAGTTGGGTTTAGGAGGGAGGGAAATGTGCCTGGGTGATTTTTACAGCACCGTTAGTGGTTGTAATCCTGGGAGGTTGAGAAGCGAAAGGGATCTCCGGGATGCGTCTCTATTCTAGCTGCCAGGAGAGCAACAATCCTATTTTACTGCAAGGAATCGTCACCAGCTGGTGGATGAGCCGAGGTGGCTGTGCCACCTCGATCCTGCGTGGAGCCGAGCTCGGTGGGGCTGCGGGGGTGCAAAGGCTCGGGGTGCCGGGCTCGTGTGTGGGGAGCACCGTGGGGCTGAGTGCTGCTCTGCGGGGGGGTCAGGGAGCAGGGGATGTGCCGAGGATTTCTGACAAAAAGCAGAAGTGTCACCAAAGGGAAAAAAAAAAAAAAAAAAGAAACAAAACAAAGCCCAGCAAGGGAAACCGTTCTCCTGTCGGCTCCCACGAGAACCTGTGCCTTGCTCTCCGGAACAGCCGTAAAATTGCAGGGAAAACAAAGGTGGTATTTTGCGATGGTGGGTGAGGGGTGGGGATTAGGTCATGCAGTGGGGGGGGATCCGAGTCTGGCTGCTCTGCGAGCAGGGACTGCGAAATCCCGGCTCAGACATGCCGCGCACAATGCGAGCCGAGCGGTGAAGTTTCTGTCTCCAGCCCTCTCGCTGCCGTGTCTGTGCTTTCCGACGCTCCGGCTGCGATCAGGGCTTTGGATTCTTTCATGCAGTTTTGTCTTCCCCTTCTCTCCCACCCTCCTTTTCCCCTTGTATCGGCAAGTTAGCAGCAGTTTGCTGTCATGCTGGAACTATTCTTGTCTAAGTTGTCCTCTCTTCTGAGTTCGGATCATCCTCAACACCCCCAGAATCTTTTCAATGAAAGAACGTCCTCCTCTGAATCCAAAATGGGCTCTCTCTTCCCTCCCTGTCTTCTGCCATTATCCTCACGCACCAGCTCTTCCTCTAGCTAGTGGTATTGCCAGCACCGTGGCCTAAGGCCAAGGGACTTAGACAAAGCAGTCCTTGCAGTTGCACATATCGCATTCAGAGTGATATGACTGCAAATGGCCCCCTCCTTTCTGGAGCTTAATTCTGATTTGGAGGAGATTGCTTCTCTANCCCCCCCCACGGTCCTGCAGAGGAGAGGAAAACAGGAAATCTGTCCCTTTTGGCCTGAAATCAGCCCTGCAGAAGCCTCTCTGTATGAATGCTGAATATTTTGGTCTCGGCCGACGGAGGGCTCTGGGCAGCTGTGGATCTCACAGGGATTTTCCTCTGGGAGGTAATGCTGCTTCCCTGCAGTGCAGGGCTTCTGGTGCAGGAGTATTTGGGAAGGCAGTGTCGACTCAGCTCTTGGAGCCGCGTCCTTGCTGCAGAGCAAACTCCTCTCAAGTTGAGCCTGAGAGTAGCCACTCTGCAAAATTATACTTAAACTGCACATCAGTGAGATGAAGCAGTTGTGGTTGGTGGGTGCCTGGGCTCTGTTCTTGCATGGGAGCATGTTTTGGGAATCCAATCCTGGACTGAAGTCCAGAGGGAGAGGAGCTGTGTGTGGGGGAGGAAATATGGGGAGGAAACCTCCGTGGGTTGTCGGCAGATCTGGGGATGACTGCGGGTGAGGAAAATGCAGCTGCTCCACAAGTGACTCAGGATGCTGGAAGCATCTGGGTGCTGACTCCTCTGCCTTCCACCAGGCTGAGGGAAGGAGAATGTGTTGTCACAGCAGAATTCAGTGCCTGTTCCTCTTCCCCGTTGCCCAGGTCAGTGCTGACACTTGGCCCGGGGTGGCTGCAACCAGGCTTGCAGTGTTTTGTCCGAATTTTGTCCAAAGTCACCTTCCTGGAGGGCCTGTGCTCAGGGAATTGGGTTCCTGCATGGAGTACCCCAAGCTTTCTATTCCAAGCTGCCTGTGCTTGGGGAGCCCCGTTTAATCTCCTGCACAAGCACCTTCTCTGCCTGGGCTGTAAAAGGTGCTCTATTAGGGATCTGCTGTGGCTCTACCTTCCCAGCCTCACCCGACCCTGCCGTGTCCCAGGGGAACCTCTGTTACCTTTTCTAACAAGCATATTTTGATTTGTTTGTCTTCTCTTGCTTATCCTACTGATTCCCGGGAAGTACTGTTTCCTCCTCATCTGTCTTGTGTTTTATATTGTTTGACTATTTCTCTGTAAGGGACCAGCTGCTGAGCTGAGGTGAAGTAGAGCATCTCCACTGACTTAAGCTGAACTAGACACTGACACCAGCTATGAATGGGTCTGTAGTTTGTTTTTCACCATGTTTCCATGTGTTTTCTGGCTCAGTGGATATTCACCAGCATTCCTATTTTGTTTAGACTAAGCACAGGTCAGAGAAAACATGTTTCAAGGTACAGAAGCTAGCAGCAGCAGCTTGGGATTTTCCTTTACTTCTATTCTCATTCTTGCAGAAACGGCAGGTTTTGAGACAAAATCCTGTTCGTGTAACAAAGCTTAAAAACTGTCATCCGTAGGGTCTGGAAACACCAATTCCAGCTGACAGTGACAAGGGAAGGAGCTGTGTCTTGGCTCCACGTGAACAAGTGGTGACCTGTACAACAAATGCTGCTGTAGCTGAGGACCAAAGGGGCTCTCAGTGCACCTGCCACACCTCGCAGCTACCACAAGTTTCTTGTGAAAAGTGCAAATTCTCACGGGGAGGTGAAATGAAAATAATTTCTCTGGCTGGGGCTGTAGCTGGCAACTGGAGAGACCAGTTCCATTCAGTCCTGAGAAACGATACCAGCACACGAGGCGGGCCCTTATGTTCTCAGCACTGCAGTGCAGGCTTGCTCGAGCACATGGCTTGCTTGTCGCCCTTTACAGAGACAGCTTCTGTTTGATATTGTTGACCATATTGAGAGGTTGTTTTTGGAGGTGGAGTACTGGAAAGAATACTCTTTGTAGGCAGAACAGAGAGCAAAGTGTTTGTGCCTTAGCAGGGGGGATAATTTATAGGAAATATGCTCCCCTCTCCAATTCAGACTGCAATTGGCTGGATCCCTGATCTCTTGAAGTCCGTGTGAAATTAAGTATGATGTAAAAAGAAGCTCTCTAAACATGTTTCAGAATTAGCAATTTTCAAGTGGACTTGTTTGGGCATTTAGAAAACTGGCATTTTTGGCTTTGCCTACCTGAGTGTTTTGCTTGAGAGCAATGATGTGGTTTTCACAGTCAGCGAGTCTCCACACAGTCCCCACCCAGCACCTTGCTTTTGCTGTAGAGTGGTTTGGGTTCGTGCTAACTGGATTCCTTTTGAATAAAAAGTGGTCCAGAAGCTCTGCTCCAGTTGTGCAACACGGGTGCTCCATTCCTTTCAATGGGAACACGAGGATCCAAACCAAAGATGGCACAGCTTTGAACCATACCCCCCTAGTCTGGGGGACTGGACTAAAATCTAACCTTAAGTCATACCCCCTCAGGCCAACTACATGTGGTGTACACGTACCAAATGCTTTCATCTTTTGATCTGTTCCTTGTGGTGCCAAATAACTTGCTAGTGTAGGAACAGCTTAAGCAAGAAAAGAAGAATGGTGGCGAGTCAAGGGACTGGCTTTTGTTTTTCTGATAAAAAAAGAGACAGGGGGGTAGGAAGAGGAGACATAAACCATGACCGTTATCCACATGGAAAGATTAAATAGCACGAGAGTACTAGAGGAAAGGCCCAGAGTGTGACAGATCAAAAGAGCAAGGCCTCTGGCTGTTACGATAAAGAATGTCCTAGTTCTTGAGAACATATTTATGTGTCTGCGCACTGCGTTTTTTTAAAAGGAAATAGTTTTATTCAAAGAAAGGTCTGTTTCTTCCACGAGGGCTGTTCAGGGGAGAAATAGTGGGTGCAAATACAATTTTCACAGCCAGTGCTATAAGGAATGGTTTGTGCAAATGGGAACAGGGTCCATTATTTTAAATTTAGAAATTTATGGGAAGGTCAGGGGGAATGGGGGCTGTCTGTTTGAGCTCTGGGTTGGCAACTGCTGTTAGAATCCAGTGTACGGCTTGGCTGTGTGGTGGATCTACTTGTGTAGACATGCATGTGGTGTCCCATGGATGGCAAGGTGTTCTTGTTGAACTCAAACCAAAGTGTGTAGAGGGCTAAGGAATAAAATATTCTTGTAGCCAGCCAAAACACTACAGCTGTGTTCAGCTACTCGCTGCAGAAATAGCTGTGCTGGGTGAAGCTGTTACCTCTCCCCTGGTGCCCGAGGATGCCTCACAATGTGTGTTGGCAAAGCACCTTCAGGAGCATTTCTCATGTGTTTTCTTGCAAAGTTGTCTGGTTCAGGACAGAAGAATTTATATCCTCTCAGTTAAAATGTTCCAGCCTCGTTGTCTGGTACCCCATATGGTCAGGATTCCATGAGGAGGTCCCGCAGGGTGTGGCAGAGGCAGGAACCTCCAGCACTGGGCTCTGGAGAGCTGGTGGCCACGAGCCACTGAAATGGCAACAGCCTTGATGTTTCAAGCAGCCTCAGCCTGAAGGGTCTGTGAAACAGAGGGAAAAGCGCTGAGATTCCACAGGCTGCACCAAGTACCTCAGATAAAGTCCAGGCTACAGGTATCTCTTCTTACATGCCCTCATGTTCCTGTGTAGAAAGAGTCTGTAAAATGGCAGGAGTTTGCCTTTGTGGTTTTATAGGACCTTACAAAGTACAGGGCAGTAGAGAAACACATATCCAGGGGGACTGGAGAACACATATCCAGGGGGATTGGGGAACACATATCCAGTGGGACTGGGGTACATATATCCAGGGGGATTGGGGAACACACATCCAGGGGGATTGGGGAACACATCCAGGGGGATTGGCCCTTGGCTTGTCTAAGTCAGTCCTACACGAGTAACTCAGTGAGTTGTGTGGCTGTTCCTGGTTTTCCTTTGCTGCCTGTGGAACAGGGGGGTAGCTGAGCTGTGTAGATGCCGTGGCACCTGCCAAGGTGGATCAGGTGAGTGTACCCAAGTGTTCCTGCTCCTGCTGCTTCCTTCAGGGTGCTCAGCAAGCTGCCTTCGCTGTTATTTTTCCAGCAAACAGCAGTAATAGAATTAAGAATTAAAACTTGAAGCAGCAAATCGGTCATCATTGCTCAGGCTTGGAGCTGAAGGGATCCCTACAAACCTATCAGGGATTAATGAGAAGGTTCCTGGTCAGCAGGAGTTTAGGCAAACAAAGATTGATTTCAAATCCTTTGTCTCTCAGGGTGTTAATTTGGGCTCAGAAAGACTGCTGGAAGGAAGAGATTTTGATACCAAAAATCTCATTTCTGTTTGCTGTACCCTCCCATAATTAATAAAGGTTAATATTATTAACAAGAAAATCACTATATTTTTGTGGGGAAAAATGCTTGTGGCAGTCTTCTACTTGAATACAGAAATAAAAGACATTGTTTGCACTAGAATAAGTGGGGATCTACAAGGTTTTGTGTACATTTAATTGGGAAAGTGAAGGGAGGAAAGTGTGTATATTAATTTAGGTTTTAAACAACGCAAGCTCTAAGACAATTTGGGATGTGATACAGGGTGTCATTGAAATCCAGTACCAAGCACACTCCCTTTTCGATTCTGTCAGTTCTTAACTGTCTCCATTGTCATTTTAACGTTAGAGAGAGCAAGCCTCAATTTAGATCCCCCCTCCTTTTTTCTCTCTGGTGAATACCTAATCATCACACCGATTTTTGACTGGGTATTGACTGTGAGACTTTCTGGCCTAATTTCTCTTTCTAACTATAATAGCAATATCTGGTGATTATTATGTTTTTTTAAAAATCCGAGATACACAGACCGTTCAGAGATGCAGATGAATTTCGGGTTAATTGAGTAATAGTCATCCAAGACCCAGGGCTTCGCCTTGAGATTAACATACAAACTGATAGGTCAAAAAGCTCAAGGTTTGTTGCCCTGTGAGATACTAATACCCCCCCAATTAATTTCATTTTCGTGATCGCATCATTTTGAATTGAGGTGAAACCAAGGATTTTTCTTTTTTCCCCCCCCCCTGCAGCTGAGTTTGACTGGCACAACTTCTGACACGGATGTATGGAGGCTGGTACCGCGGCCAAGCCAAATCCTTTCCTTTGTTCTCCGGGCCTGCTGCTGCTGCTGATAAAGTGGTCGGCGCATGGCATTATGTCTTATTACATTTTTGATGCAGACTGCGAAGAAACGGGTAAACTCACCATGGTTACCACGCTCTGTCACTTGGCAGGGCCCGGCGCTCTCAGCGATGGCCTCTAGTGTCTGCAGCGCGGCTCTGCAGCGCCCCGGCCGCGCCGCGCATCGCGCCCGGGCCGCGCCGGCTCCCGGCTCCGAGCCGCCTCCCGAAGCCCCTGCTTGCTTTTGTCCCCCGCTGGCACCGAGTCGCCGCTGGGGTCAAGCTCCCGTGCTGTTTCCCCGCCTGTGAAACTTCTCTCGGTCGGCCGCTGGATGCGCTCGCTGCTTTGTCCGCAGGTTTCCAGGAGTTTTTGCCTCTTATCTAGGCATAGCCCGCTGTGTTGTTTCCTGCGGACCAAGTGCGTGTCCTTGTTTAAGTTAACAGAATGCGAAACAATCGCTGAATTAGCTGTGCTGTGGTATCGTGGAATCACAGAATATGCTGAGTTGGAAGGGACCCATCAGAATCATCGTGCCCAACGCTCAGGACACCCCGAGACTCCCACCATGTGACTGAGAGCATTCTCCAAATGCTTCCTGAGCTCAGGCTTAGTGCTGTGACCACTTCCCTGGGGAGCCTGTTCCAGTGCCCACCATTTCCTGATATCCTTAACCAATATGTTATCATCGGCCCATAGGGGATCAATAAGTTGCTTTTTGTTTTGTATGGGCTGCAGCTCAGTTTTGCTCGGTGGGTAGAGCAGGATTCTCGAGCCTGGTCATCGGGGTCCTTGCCTTATTCACATCCAGTCTGGAGCTCCCAGCTCCTGTGTGTGACTGCTTGCAACAACAGTTCAGAGACAAGTCTTTGCAGGACGGGCCTTTTGTTTTATGGTACATGAGGAAAAATCACTTAAGCCTTTCTCCGCTTAATTGAGGTAATTAAACCTTCTTACCTTGCAGCACAAGGGGCTCGTTAATGTTTTTGAAGCGTTTTGAAGCCCTTGGAAGAAAGATGCGGTTTGCTGTTGTGTCATGTTTAGTAATTGCTGGAATTCAGTCATCTGGACTTGAAATACTGAGTTTCACATACAGAAATCTTACACTTGTGTGTGTACTTTGAGCTGATAGTGTGAAGAACTAATTGAGAGAGTAGGTGACAACTGTGGTGTTCCTACAGTGTCCTGCTCTATGAGTGTGTTGTTTTGGGGGGCTTTTACTATGCTTAAGCAAAATTAGCTCCATGTGAAACCTCAGTGATGAAACTGCAGGTTGTAATGACATAAAATGTAGCAGCTTTGTTAAAGACAAAGAGAAACCTTGCTTTTTTTAAGGTGACCTAGTGACCAGCCCAATTTGCCTTTTTGGGATTTCACATCTGGTTAACTAGTAAAAATTAGGAACATGCTCTTTTCTTGTAATGAAGAAGACATCTCAGTGATATCCTGTGATAACTCTGAAGTGGAAAGAGGCTTCCCAGCTGGGGACAAGAACCTGTTCCTCTGTGTTCAGCAGAGCTTTTTACAGAGTAACTGCTGGCCCTTTCTTTTTGTAGAGAGGGGGAAACAGGAATGAAATAATTTGCAACTTTAAAACAAAGCTAGAGATTTACGTAGTTCTGAGCCCCAGTGACTTTTAGCAT
Organism: Melanocharis versteri; assembly: GCA_013397845.1. Lineage (NCBI taxonomy): Eukaryota > Metazoa > Chordata > Aves > Passeriformes > Melanocharitidae > Melanocharis > Melanocharis versteri. Next base: position 47,159 of record VZTG01001910.1, on the reverse strand, counting down.
CAGTTTAATTTAGATTTAAATGAAGGCTGGTAAATGAGATCTGTTCCTCGTATGAAAGACAGTTGGGAATTTTCAGCAAAGGAGTTTGTAAGGGGGGAGATATTTCCAGACAGCAGGCAGTCTGTGTCTGTGCCTACAGGCAAAGACAGCAGCATCCATGGGTGCAAGGGCACTTGAGCTGCAAGAGTGAAGAGGTTCAGTGGTGTGATGCTCTTTTGCTCCCAAGTGCATAACCAGCAGGTTTTTTAGTACAGTTGTGAAGTGGGCAGCATAATTAAGCCCCTTTAAAAAAAAATCTAATAATTGTTTCTCAAACCCAAATTCTTACCACTGTGGAACAAGGGGGAGAAAGTGTTTTGATTGTTCATTTCTGGAGCAATTTGTCAGCGATGACATTAGAGTCTGTTTCTGGAGCTCGTAACTGACTCAAAACTCATTAGATGTGAATATAATCTTTTATAACTTTAGAAAAAGTAACCATAACACAAAGCGATGTTATTTTCCCTTTGATCTACTTACACAGCACAATTTGACTGGCTAAAAATGTTTGGTATCACACAAAGAGGAATAATGGTAGCACTCCTCGCCTCCGATGTCACACAATGAGCAGCAGATCTGATGTACCTCAACTGACTGTTCCCTAGGAATAGTTTTGGCATTGGCTGAAAATAGTACTGAGGGTAACTTGCTTTGACCATGTGATGACACTTTGAGTTGCAAAATTACTTTCAGATAACTTGCACTGAAAAAGTAAAAATAGCACAGCACATTGGACTCATCTGTGTGGAATGTATATATGCAAAAATAGGGCTCCTTAATACTTAGAGTTTGTCTAGGCAGAACAACCTGTCATGCTACACTCTGCTTCACTTTTAGGCAAACAATTTGCTCTGATAATGCTGCAGGCTGTGCTATTTCCAAGTGTTCATCAAACATGAGAGAAGCATTAAATCAGCCATTCTCTTCCTAGCAGAGACGCTCAGAAATGTCATTAGTGATCTTAGACAAAGGTGAGAGGTCACAGCTCTCGGAACAAGTGATTAAAATGGGTCCAAATGTAACAGACTAATTAATCTTTAGATAATAACTGGGTTTTTTTTATTTTTTCTCTCTGCAGCTGGGAGTGTTCACTCTCCCTCCACAAGCATGGCAACATCAGCGCAGTACAGACAGCTCATAAACGACTACGGCCCCCCATCTCTAGGCTATACACAGGGGATGCAGGTACAGCTCTGCTTATTTTCCTTTAATCAGATCACTGACCCCACGTTTGCATAGTAGCAGGGATTGTGGCCTGTAATCTGAGGTGTTCCTCCCTCTCTCCCTCCCTCCCACCAAGGTCTGAAATCAAACCCAAATGGCAGACTGCTTCCTCGCACATGTCTGGGGATCAAATTAGGCTAAGCCGAGTGCTGAGTGAGGTTGGTTCCTAATTAACTGTTAGTCCCATCCCGTGTGAGTCACAGAGAAACGTGTCTTGAATTATGTTCTGTAAGGGCACTTATGTATTTTAATGTTATTTGTTAAAAACTCAGTATTTCATACAGTTTTTTTATCTTCTCACTCCCTGCCTAGCTAACTTCTCCACAAAATATACACCAAAACACTGAAAAACCAGAAACGGGGTTAAATAAGCCGTTCCCAGTTTGCTGGGTTTGCAGGACTGTTGTAACTTCTGCTTCACCTAAAGTCTAAGGCTTGCAGCTGCATCCTCCCAGTTGATCCCAATTTTTGAAGGGCACGGAGCATCATGTCCAACTGTAGCAGCAATTTCAAAAAAGAAAATAATATTTATATAATGAGCCTGAAATTTTATTCTTTTAAAAAGGGATTTACAGGGCTATTTCTGGTCTTCCATAAACTTCCACTTGCTGTTTCTTGTAATTGTTTGGTTTTTACAGTATTTGACTGGGATTAATCTAATTTCAATTACAGGGCACCAGCAGCAGTCAAGTACCACAGAGCAAATATGCAGAACTTCTAGCTATCATAGAAGAATTAGGAAAAGAGATTAGACCTACATATGCTGGGAGTAAAAGCGCGATGGAGAGGCTAAAAAGAGGTAACTTTTAAACTTATTTTAAAAGATAATCGTTTCCCATACACTTTGTGCACTGACTGCTTGTATACAGCTTCATGACAACTGTTTCCTTTGAAAGGAGACAGCTTGAGCTCCTCGTGAAAGTGGGAGTATTAACCAGCAACTGAAACCTTGGGATGCTCTGTCCGTGCAGTATTTGACAGACAAACAGTGACAAAATGTGCCCTATGTGCACACAGGGAGTTTCAGTTAATAATTCCAACCTTACAGTAGAATCTCTCAGGGATATGTTCTTTCAGGCTCCTGGTGACTTACTTGCCCTTTCAATTCCCTTTTCTCCCCACTCTCCAAAATCCACAGCCTGGCATTGTTTGCTTCTTCTCATACACATCTCCCATCTACTTGGCCCAGGAATCTTCCCTGAAGTGCATTTTGCCTAAAGAAGTACAACATTGTGGTGGTTAACACCGAGGCTGGTGGAGAAAAGAGCTACAAAAAACCCCCAAAAAGGTGTTAGGGAAGGCTGTTCGGACCGAGATGTCAAATATGAACGTTCTCTCTCTGTGGAGAGAAGAGTGGGGCTGCTTAGGCTCCGTTCCCTCCTGTCAAGTGTATGTCATTGAAAGTCCACTAGTAAGGGGCAGAGCAGCTTTTAGGGCTGGCTGATGGGTCTCTCCAGCTTTGCTTTGTCAGCTAAAAGGGGTAATAAATGCCCTTTCCTTGCAGTGTAAAAGAAACCCCCGCATGCCCCACTGCTGACATCAGCCTGACATTGTCCTCTGCAGGGGACGTGCAGGGATATTTCTGAAGGAGCAGGGGGACATTCCACTGCTCCAGCTCCTGAAATGACCCTTAAAGGCCACAGACAACAGTTGTGCTGGCAGTCCTGTCCTTCTCCAGCATGACATGGTTACTTTTTCCTCCCTTCCTGTGCTCCTTGTGCTGAGATTGGCTCATGCATTCGACCCGGAATGGGAATGTTATTGTAACAGACTAACTTCAGCACCTTGCAAATCCCCCTTACACTTACCCGAGACTACAAAGCTTTATTTAAGGCTCAACCATTATGGAAGAGTAATATATCTGCCATGACATGCAATAAAATGACTAGTAGCTGTTCTGGGAAAGGATGCAATAAAGTCTGCTGATGAGTGGTAAGTGGAATCTGGCCCAGCTAAAATCAATGTTGCTGGAGTCTCACTTTATTGCATCGCCTGAGTCAGTATTAATAGATCATGAATGGCAACAGGCTAATGGGGACAGCTTGAGAGAGACTGGGAGAGATGCAGACACTCTCTGGACTGGATGGTTTAGTTCAGCGAGGAAAAAGTTGCTTTGCTGCTTCTTGCAACAACGTAGGTTTAAGATACAATGCTGCCACTGTGCCTTTGCCAGTGTTGCAGAGAATCCCAAATAAATACTTTTTGCTGCCATCTTTTGGTCGCAAAGGTACCTCTCTTCCCATTTTGGGAGCCTGATGGCTGAAGGAGCATGTGCAAGTGTGAGATGAGAGCAGAAGTGATTGAGGGTAGCCACGTGACTGCCGCCTCCATGGCCGTGGAGGTTATCCCTGAATAAAGTCCCTGTCCCCAGCTCCACCCTCTCCTAAGCACAGAGGCGACTGACCTCTAAAACTGGCCAAATTCCCAGTGTTCTACATTATTCAGAGTAGTTCTGCTGCATGAACTGGGCATCCTGCCACCAGATCCAGGTCTAACACACTGCTTTGAGTTCATGTTTCTGCATCCCACAGCTGCAGCTTTCCTTGTCCGTGGCAGTTTAACCCTCTGCAAAGCCTTGCACTCATCAAGTCCTCCCAGGTCAGCAGGCTGTTGCTGTGATCTGGGCTAGCAGCCTTCTAGAAACAGAAGCCATTAGCTCTAGAGATTAACCCCCATCTATTGCCTTACTGCCCTTGCTCCACCTTGTTAAGGAGCATGATTGAGCAGAGAAATCACCTTCTATCTTGCCTAGTCAGCAAAATATAAACCTCCTTTGTTGTAGAAAAATCTGTCCGTCTCTCATTTTAACATCTGTCTCAGGCTCTGTACTTTCAGCAGCTCTGTGAGCATGAATCTACGTTTAGTTCCAGGATTATGAACCAAGGTCCAGGTTGCTGGAACTCAAGGCAACAGGACTTGTAGTGGAAAATTCCACATTATGTCTATCAGATGAGAGTAGACACGGCAGCAAAGTGGTGATGATTTACACTGGGAGCTGAGCCAGTGTTAGGAGGTAACTTTCTGCACACACCATAAAAAAAAAAAATCTTATTTTTACATGAGACACAACTTGTCTTTGAACAGTATTATGATGGCTTGGATTTTGATGCATCCTCCCAGAGGAGAACTATCCCAAGGTATTAAGAGCTTGCTAAAATGACTCCCCAAATAACTTCGTAATTTGTTTCACTCCACTGTAGCAAAATAACTCTCTGGTAAGTAAGATTTTTTTTCCCCCCTTAAATCTTTGATTTTAAGGAGGCCCAAACTGCACATTAAAATCTACCTGCCACTGCAGACTTACAAATCTTACTGTGTTCTGATTCCTGGCTTAGTCCCTTTTCAATTTATAAGGCAAGTTTGGGAAGGCAGACTAAACAAAGTGGCCGCTGATGTTTGGGAAGCGAGGGCTGTCCCCCTTTGCTGAGGCCTTCTGTGGTAGCCTTGGCAACTGGGGACAGAAATACATAAACCTTCCTGTGGACTGTCACTGCAAGCGTGGCCTGAATGGGATGATTTAAAACACGTCCAATTCTTTTGCAGGCATTATCCATGCTAGAGGATTAGTTCGGGAATGCCTGGCCGAGACGGAACGAAACGCAAGATCCTAGCCCACTGGTTCAGCAGCAAGGTTTTCCATCTCCTCATGAAGAAAAAGTAACACTCCTTCTTTTTGACTCTTCAAACATTCAGACGAATTCCTTTATTTTGAATGTTTTACCGTTCTCGTTTTGCCCTTGCAAAAATGTACAGTTAAGGATGAAAAAAACACCAAGGATTTTTCAACTTACTGAGGGTTTGCATTTTCTAAAGACGTTAAAACTCCCTAAAATGTTTCTAAAACATGGAAACTGAAGTGCATGCAGAGGAATGCTATTTCTCTCCCAGGCTATATTTCAGTTCTCTTCTTATCCAGCCACAGCCTCATTCTGCTTTTTTCCTTTGACTATGTTCACTTATCCCCAAAATGTCACTCTTTCAAAGTTTGACATAAGCTCTAAGGATTTTTTTTTAATAAATGCAGAATAGCATGCTGTACCTAGTAGTCTGCTAAGTCACAATTTGTCATACAGCATAGACCCTGCTTAGAAATAACCTTCCCCTTCTCTTATTTTCCCTTTTTTTGTTCATTTTGCATAAACATTTGCATGACTGTTAGTGCTTTGAAGTCCACTTAAAGTGCATGAGCTATATGGAAAATAGGGAAACCTATTAAATAATAACAAGGTCCTGGAAAGCTAATTTCTACATTAAGGCTGGAGATTTCAGTTTAAAGTTTGCAAAAAAAAAAAAAAAAGAAAAAGGAACATTCTGGATAAATTACTAAAACTGTTATTTGCATCTTTGTATGTATTTATTACTTGACGTAATAAAGCTTATTTTCATTAACAGTTTGTATTAAAACTATGTACAGTCACTTTAATCAGATTCATACTCCAGGAGCAAGAACTGTCAACAGATAAAAATTTAGCCTTCATGCAGGAGTTTAGGAAAGGACAAGGGAAGGGGATTGCAGATTGCTGGAGCACTCCATCCATGGCACAGGGTGCAGCTGGTCTCTGGGAGAACGAGGTGAAGTTCTAGAAGTCTCTGTTACCTTTAAAATCCATACTCTGGCTTTGGGTCTTTGTTGGAAGCCAAAACCTGGTGGCAGCTGGTGAGGGTGCTGTCCAAAAATGAAAGAGAAGTTCGGGTTAAGCAGTTGGAGTTGTATAAAACCAGGAAAAATGTACTTCAGGAGTGGCTTCACAGTAATGGTGACAAAGGAAGCGCAGCTGCATCTGTTTGTATAAAATGGGAAACTGTCAAAATGAGGGAAGGTACCAACGTGGCCAAGCTGAACTGCAGCACAGCACAAACATGATAAACAACTCTAATGAATTAATTCACAGCTTGGATGAACTGGACTCTGTTGCCTTGGGAGGCAGTTTCCAACACAGGTCATTCTTTACGTGTAATGACTCAGTTTCACCCCTGAACTGGAGGGCCATGAGTGACCATCCCTGACCTGCAGGAGGGGCCTCTCTGAGCCCCAGCGCTCAGCACCACTCCAGGTAAGGTCTGGAAAGCTGCTGGTTAAACTTTATTCACAGCATTTGTTCAGCTGACAGATCTGAAGCAGTGACTGGTGTCTCTTCCATGAGGAGCTCAGCTCACACCATCACAACCAGTATCCAAACCTGGCCACGGTTTGTAAGGGATTTATGTCACTGAAGGCAGTGCCTGAGTAAGGATGGGAAGGGAAAACTTTTTAGTGCTGTTCTCAGGTGCTGGAGCTCCTACGAAGCAGCCCAAGGTGTCATCTGCACAGAAGGAAACCTATTGATTTTTTTGGTCTCTGTTAACAATGGTGGGAAGCTTACAGTTCCTCTTTAACAAGGATTCTTTTATCTCCTGAACTTGGCAGAAAAACTGATTGCTAAATGTGATTAATGAGATGATGGCAGGGAGAAGCAGGAATACATGAGTGCTTTTATCTCCTCAGCTTTACAGGAACAGCAGGTCAGCACCCAGGGTTTCAGCTGTGCTTATGAAGCCCTACATCATTTGTTACTTGGAAAACTGTGTTTAGGTCTAATGACAAACCGTTCTCTTACCCTGCTAGGGCAAGTCAGTATTTCACGTTTATTCCTTATCCAATTGTTGCATCTCTTTAAAAAGCTTTTTCCTTTCTAGGTTTTCCTTTGCTCTTCTTTTTTTCTCCTGCTTTTGCTTCTCTGATGCTTTCTTCTCTTTAAAAACATCACTGTCTTCACCTTTGTAGAAAAGGTCAACTTTTTCCTGCAGGATTCCTCTGGCAATCTTTCGGTTCTTCTCCACCGATCTTGTCTGATGACACTGAAGAAATACAAAAGACATTTTTACTGAAACTTCAACCTGTTCATTCTTCTGCTTTCCCTTTCGGTCTATATATTGCTACCATTACAGAAAAGAAAATCCCCTCCTCCCCAAGCCAAGAGCATCCTCCCACCAATAACAGCTGCAACTTCTAAATCCAGATGATGCATTTTAATAATTATTTGCTACTGTAACTCATCAGTCTGGCTTTTGCATTAATCTTTCATGCTTTCCATATTGCCTTGGAAAGCTGCTTGAGTTTAACTTAACTGTCTTGCCCTTGTGACAGGAAGCAAAGATTACTTTCAAGGTATTAATTCACAAGAAGTAGGTAAGAGAAATGCTTAAAAAGGATCTGCAGAGTGAGTGTGATCAACTTGCTAAGGAAGAGATTCTAACTCACATGAGGGACAGGAATGTGACAGCTGCCACCAAAAGGCAGCTACAATGAACATTCATTTAATTGAAAACTAGAAAACAGTAACTGGGTGCCAGAGCCAGGAAAAGCAGCTCTGACCCCAAGTTTATTTATCTGCTGACAGCCAAGACTGCTTCTTGCTGAGATTCTTTACTATACATCCATATCCATATATATATATATATATAAACTTTTCCTCCATGCCATCTGCACTGTGATTATACTTTACTCTGGAAGGAGACTTGGAATTTCCGATGCCATTTGTGACTCAATAAAATAGAACACAATTACCTTCACTACAATCCCAGATGGAATATGCTTCAGGACAACACAGTTGTTTGTCTTATTTGTGGCTTGACCTCCTGGACCATCACCTCTTACAAACTGTTCTTCTAACTCTGCCTCACTCAGTTCAAGGAGATTCAAAGAGTTCTTTTTTCTTGCTGCCTGAAGCAAGGGAACGCTGGGCAGAGAGAGCTGCTGCTTCCTCAAAATCCACCGTGCCCATGATGGTGTTTGCACCCCTCTCAGTAAGAATGCAAAATGAAATAAACTTGGAACATTCATACAGAAACGAGGACACGGCTTCTCTGGAAAGAAACCTGGAACGGGAGAGTGGAGTTTACCATGAGAATCCTTGTTTTAAGATGAGCTACTTTAGCTGCACATATTAAGCAGCATTTCAATATTCAGATTTATTTTCTAAACTGGTTTCACAGGCATTTGCCTTGAAATATTTACTATGCTGAACAGAATTTTGGTTCTCAGTGTAATTATGTTTCTTAAAATATTTTGAAAGGGATCTGGAAAACAGTAAATAAAAGAATACTCCTGCCAACACTTGGAAAAGACTAAACATATAAAAAGAAAAAAACAAAACAATGGAGGGAAGAGAGGTTATTTCAGTCTTGCAGTCTGACCTGGACAGTCTCACTGGGAACCTAATTTTTTCCCAGGTCAAGGTATCAACAAGATTATTAACAAAGGCACAAAAGTATGCCTGGAAGTGTGCATTTTCCTCATGGATAAGGAGGAATGTCAGATCCTACTGCTGCCAAGTGTCAGTCTTCAACAAGCAACAGGTAAGCAATTAAAACAGTTCCTGCTGTTATGCTTGAAATATTGAGCTCAGAAGAAAATATTTCAGTGTGTGAAGAAGTGCCACTTGGCAATAAACAGAAAATTTGAACGTAACAGTTGAAATTTAAAAATAATTAAAACTTTTATTGGCAGCCACTACAGAAGTCAGTAACATTTTTAAATGAAGAATACACGCAGAAAAACGAGTAGCATTTCTGCCTAGTTCTGAACGAACTTTCATTTACCAGGTTTCACAGGCTCTACCCACTGAAACCAGGACTGAAAACTCTTGATAAGGTTAAAAAAAAATCACGATCCCTCTCAGCCTATTCCTGCTGTTCGATACTACAACTCTAAAGCAGGAGTAAGCACAGAAGATACCGGAGAATTTACTCCATTTCCCTCAGCGCTGCGCCCGGCCGCGGCCCCCCCCGGCTGCCGGCAGCCCTGCGGGTTGGGGTCAGGCCCGGAGCGCGGCTCCCGGCGGAGTATCCATACCCGGGGGAAGCCGAGAACCGAGACCGGACCGAGACCGGGCCCAGACCGGGCCCCGGCCCGACCCCTCCGGCCCCGCGGCCCCCGCTCACCTCCGCCAGCTCTCCCGCACCGCGCATGCGCACGCAGTGGGTGGGGCGGTGCTGCCGGGCTGATTGGCATGCGGGGTAGCCAATCGCTGCGCGAGGAGGGCGGGGGTTCCGCTCGCCCTCCAATCGGCTTTCCCGGGGAACGGCGCGGCGGCGCGCGCCAATCCCGTGCCGGCGGCGCGCGGGCTTTGCCGCGCAGCGAATCAGCGCGGGAGGCGCGGGCCG
>VZTG01001910.1:12804-37718 GCA_013397845.1 Melanocharis versteri | reverse complement strand
GGGGCGGGGGGGGCGCTGGTGAAGGGACGGGACCGCGGAGGGGCCGCGCCGAGTGAGGGGCGACGCGTGAGGGGCCTGGGGGACAGCGCGGGGGAGCGCGGCGCTTGTGAGCGGACGGGACACCCACGGAGCCGGGGAGGGGGTCACGGCCTGACGGGAGGCGGCCCCGAGGGCGCAGACGTGGCGAGAGGGGTCCCTGCGGGGGCCGAGCCCTCAGGAGCGGGCGGCTCCTGAGGTCACCCTGGGGCGCTGCCAGCGCGGGGCTCGTTGTGCCTCCTGAGGGTCCCTCAGGGTCCGTGGGGAGATGGGGCCTGGCGGCGGGGGGACCGAGGCGCCCTGTCACCGCTCAGGGATCTGCTAGGGATCGGGAGGAGTCGGGTCTGCCTCGGGAAGCGATGCCGAGCTTCACGGACCGTGTGTCTGCGCTGGCGCCGGCGTTTGCATCGAAAGCAGCGCCGATATTTCTGAGTTAAAAAACACCTCGCAGCTTGTTTTTTTTCCAGCCGTGCCCCTTTCCGCAGCGGCGTGGCCGTGTAAGGACCGCGCTTTGCTGCGGGATCGATGGATGACGGCGCTCCCGCAGCGCAGTTACAGCTCGCTGATATTTTTTTTTTATCGAGAACAGACTTCTAATGAGGTTATGAAACGAGCCTGTGTCACAGCTAAGTCCCACCCATTTGCTGTGCTGCTGAGATAGGCCACCCATGATTCCGTCCTGGGGGTGACTGGTGCAGCCCCCATCCCCTGCTCCAGTGGCGCTCCCAGCCTCGGCTTTAGCTGCCAGCTTAGCGGCCTGGTAACCTCCAAGTTCTGCAGGCTTCTGACCTCTAGAAAAAGAAGAAAGCCGTGTTTTTCTTCTTCTTTCCTTTATCCCAAGAAGCTCTGCCGGAGGGATGTGTGTGTCTGTGATAACTTCCTTCCAATTCTGGCATTTTCAGCCCTACCCAGAGGAGATAGTGAGTGAGTACCTAAAAAACATTTCTGCTAAAGCCAAGCAGGCTCCAGTAAAACAGGGAAAAATAGGGCAGTTGTCCATTAGTTTCCTTCTGGTGAAAATATTTTATACTTCTGAAACCATTAGAGATATATTTCTAAGAACTTGCAAATAGTGAAAACTTGAATCTGTGAAACCCATCAGTGTGTCTTTGTAGGCCCTGTAAAGAGGAATGGTCGTGCTCTGGAGGTGTTGTGCTTCTTTAAGGCAGCAGGAATTTATTCTTGGCATTATCAGGCTACCAAGATGATATTTCTTAATGTCTCTTTTTGCTCTCCGTCCATGAAATGATCATAAGGTTTTTCTTCAGTGTTAGAACACAGGCTGAATTCACCAGGGTGTAGAAGATGCTGAAATCAGCCCTATGTAAGAACTGATTAATTAATGCATTTCAAGGGTTTTCTTAGTGAAAGTATGCAAACTGGAAGAATATTTTAGTCTCTCTACAGCCAGTCTGCTTTGAGTGCTGTAAGACTGTGGCCCAAGTATTGTGTATTTATTTATTTATGATGCTTTCAGTTAACCAGCTGCTGTTTTTAACCACTGTGGGATTCCTGTTCGACTCCTTTTTTTTTGTTGTTTTATTAATTGGTCAGAAATGTAGCTCAAAACAATTTCAAAGCTTTCTGAATTAATGTTACATAATAACAATGAAACAAATGATCTGCGAATAAAGTAAGCCAAATATTGCACACAGAAATGGCAGGATTAGTCGACCCCAGTCTAACTCAGCTGGTCTCAGTTTTATTATTTTTGGCGAGTGTGTTTCTTCCAGTGAAGGTTCAGATCCTCAATCACATCTAAATACATTGATAGTAGGAGATTTCACACCTTGCACATGGTCTGTGGAGCCCCAGATTTAAGAAAAACAACCAATCAGACCCAGACAACACAGCTTTACCTGGGATGTTTCTCATTCAGACATCCTTTACAGCCCAGTCTGGATTTGTTAGGAATCTTTTTGACTTTTGGGAGGCACAGCAGGCACAAGGCTGACTAAGCAGCACCTGCTTGCAGGGGTAGCACAGGGGAAGGGAGGGAGCCTGGTGGTGGAATATTTGCACTTTCTGGGGTGGCTGACACAACTGTCTCTTCAATTCCAGTTCTGTTTCTTCCCACAACGATGCCAAATGTTTTTTTAAAGAAGGAGGGTGATGTTTATTTGTCTCTGTTTTCAGGGTAATGTCATACTTGGGACTAAGATATGGAAAACTGCGATGTGGTGAATTCTCTACAAGAAACCTCTTCGTCTTCTGCAGACTCTGGTGTCAGAAATACCCACAGCTCTGTCTGTAACTTGAATTGTAACAGGTGATGTGCTGAAGGAATCACTACAAATATTTTTGTTATTTTGGTTTTGCTCAGTTAGCATGCTTTCACAGTAATATTGGTATTAATGGGAAATTTCTGTTTCAACATGATGAGAGTCCCAATGGAAATTGAATGTATAATTTTCTTCTGGCAGTCTAGCATATGTAGTGTATTGTTTTGGCCACTGTGTTGCACACCTGACACAATAAATAATTGAACTGTTTTTCCTCGTGTTTCACTAGAAGTCCTTCATCCAATCCCAATGGAGTTTCTGGTTACTCAGGGAATACCAGGTCCTCACTAAAGCCTGGTTCTGTTGAGCTGCTTGCCTCCTTTATGCAAGATATCCAGACCATTGGACATGCTGACTCGGAGATTGTGAGGAACTATGAGGTATTTGATACTAAAGTTTATTTAAAAAAACTGGTGTTAATGTATTTGCTTTGCATTTTGGAGGACAAATCTAATGATGTAATTCAGCAGCAAGATCTGTGTATATGTGTTTATTCTTCATGATGGGACAGATCCTTTTATAACATATGAACTAATCACCTGGCTGGATTTTACTGCAATTTTATCTTAGTGTTTTACAGTATTTTATCTTTATATTTTAGTGTTTTATAATATGGATCTGAATATTTTTTCCCGAAGTTACAATAAAGATAGCAAGCTTTTGAACTGAAAAATTTAAACCATTAAAACTGTATCACATCAAGCTGGTCTGAAGTGATTGTAAAAATCAGAATTTTTTTTTCTAAAAATGGTTCTGTTTTGCTTGACTTATTTATATATTCCATTTTTAAAGATGTGTAGGTGATTAGTTTGTTTCCAGATTTAAACCAACACAAAAATAATGATGTGGTTTCAATGGACTGATTCTCCCAAACACTTTTCTGAATGTTTTTTGTCCTTTTGTAATTTTAAATTTTATCATTGTTTTTAATCGCCGTAAGGAACATCAGTTTTCCACACCATGGGCTTGTTCCTGCAGAATTTTTGAGCTTTCTGGCTGGGATCCATCCAAGGGTGTGTTGACAGATGCTTAATTTGGGTTCCCTTTAACACCTCCAAGAACAGAATATTTATGTCTGTGTCCTGTGCTTCAAGCACCAGGCTCCATGAACATTAGCATAAAATAGTTTTTAAACATCAGATTTTGCCACGTTTCAGGAATGCTGTATCTTTTTTTTTTTTAAGATTATCTTTTAATTTCCATGATGTAATTATGCGTCGTGGCCTTTAGCTGATCTGCTGAGGGGAAGTTTCTTGTTGAAGTGAACGGACAGAGGGGTGTTTAATTCTCAATTTTAGAATTGCCTATAATTAATAGAACTGGAATCAACCCTTCCAGAATTTGACTGTTCTTTGCTGGCAGCTGTTCCTACTTTTGGATTCCATTGATTGGCAGGGTGGGGGCTGAATGTACTGTGGGGTGGGCAGGCACAGTGCTGTTACTCAACTTTGTCTTATGTCAACACCCAAGTATAGGGTTGCAAAACTATTTCTAGCCAGAGAAAAAAGGTAAGAGATGCAATATTGATGTGCTTTGATTATTTTACTTTGTGACTTAGCAGACAAGGTGGCTACAGCTACTGAGACTGGTAGAAAAACAATGCCAGGAACAAATAAATGCCCAGCAAGAGCAGTTCCACCATCAAATCCAAGTAAGTAAAGACTGTTCATGGAGGTGGATAAGGCTGAATGGTTTTTTTCTCTCCCCAACCCCACACTCCTCCAAAACAATGCAGAGAGGCAGTTAATGGAAGTGGGTGACTGGAGTGCTGTTTAAAGGATGTGTATTTGAGACAGTCTTGGCTAATTAACAAAGTAACTGATAGGAACCATTTCAGGAGTGATTTGTGGATTGTTTTCAATTGTTTTGTTTTCACAAACATTTGGTTCAGAATGCTCACATGATAATGGGATTTTGTAGGTGCAAGGTGTTTTTTATTAACTGTTAGACTGCATAATTTCAAATTTTGTGAGCTTTCTTTTCATTATAAAAATTGTTATACAACTTATCATCCCCTCATCCAGAGAGTTTATAGCCTAGGAAAACCATCAATGAAAAATAACCCATGTGAAGGTTCATATTTTTGCTGAACCCTATTTATCCATGTGAACAGAAGGAATGTATATGTATATATAACATATATATAACAGACAGTAATACTACAAATATATAATGCTTAATATCTTCATCGTTTTGGTTGCTGTTTTTCCCTTCCCTTTCCTGATGCCCTCCACACTAGTAGTAATCAACAGTTCCTGAACTGAATTAACAAGAGGTACTGTCCTTTTATCCTATCTCCTGTTTCTCCTGCCTCACCTTCCCCCCCTCCCTCCCTCCCATCTTGTTATTTTCATGTTTGCTTACCCGTGTTTTTCCTTCCTCTTACTGTGGTGGTTTGATTCACTTGTTGCTGATCATAGTCTTTACTAATCCATTGTGTTGGCTTTGCTGGTTTTTGTCTTTTTTTTGATAGGAAAGGCTACCTCTGGAAGAGCTGAGGGTGTGGTGTCAGCAGGGGCTCACTAACTGCATGGGTTGCCACACTAAATACAAAACCAACAGCTGTAACTGAGTGGTGTGAATGCATTAAATTCAATAGATGGAGCTATTCCAAACTTACACTGGTGTGCCAGTGACCTCGTGGAAACACTGAAACACAGGCAGCTCAACACATCCTAGTGAGAGTAATAAAAGGACACAAAAATAATAATCTGCTGTTTGTGGTAGAAAAGCAAGGTGGTGCATCAGCACTGACGTGACTCTGAGATGAGCTTTGCTCTGTGCTGGGTTTCAAGACCAATTGCCCTTATAAAAATCTTCATCCGTGTGAAAATAGGGATCAAAAGACCATGAGTTCCTTTTGGAATCAGTGGGGTCAGCCCTTGGCTTGTGTGATCTGTGCAGTAGAAGATGAGTGTGCCAGGGACAAGCTGTCACCAGCTGTGGATCATCCCAAGATCCGACTTTATCAGAGAGAATTTAAAACCAAAATTACAATCCCCAAACTGTAGAAAGCGCGTCTTATTTTTCCCAATTTTTTTCATCTCTTGCAATTATTTGTGACTGTGCAAAAAGAAGTGAAAATGGAGTTTAATTGGAATAGGAGCCTTTCACATTTCCTGCACAGAGTATTAATGACAAAGATTAAATGGCAGCAGTGAATCTGATCTTCTTTCCCCCCACTCCAGTTCTGTTCTTTCCCTTCTGTTCTCCCTTCCCTACCTTCCTGACAGAGTTGGATCACAGAATTAAAATAGAAATGATTGCTGCAGTCATGATTGAAATCATGAGCAGAACACAAAACTTTGTATTGGAAGGAAACTTCATCCCAAGTTTTTTGTTTGTTATTTTTGGCGGAGAAAGGCTGAACTGAAATTCAATTGTTCTGTTGCAAGTTAGTCAGAAATCTGAGGCTTGATCCTGACTAGCATTCCACGTAGGTTCCTCTGAAATGAAGTCTTCTTTTTTATTTCTTACTTTAAGAGAATAAATCATTTTTGTTCAATTTGTGCTCTCCAGTTGCTATTCACTTGTGAGTAATGTGCTATAGTTCTGTGAAAGAACATGAGTTCCATGTTCTTAAAATTATTGCAAGTTTTTTTCTGCTTTCTTTCCTGAGGGAATTAGTTTGAAATATGTTCTTGAAAACAATTCTATGCTCTGTCTTGTCGTGTGCAAGAGTTGTGTGCTCCTGCAGTTCAGTAATCTCAATTGAACTCTGCAGAAGTGCTGGCAATAGGCACAAATGTGAAATCTCTTCACAGCCCTTGGCAAAAGCATTAATTATTTCTCAGAGCTGGTTCAGTATTGCCAGTGCACAGTTTAAAACTTAGAACTTAAAAAAATTACTTACCTAATACACTGAAATAAGTCTTTTCAGACATTGTAGACTAAAAAGTAAGTGACCTGTTAAATTTAGTGATCCAGTTATGGGTTTGCTTCACTCCATCAGACACCAAAACAATCATAAGGTAGAACTTTGTACTATATGAACCTAATAGCATAATATCTAAATTGGGTTTTTTGAAGTCGAGTTTTATGCAAATAATCTTGCAGAGGTACATTATTCCTATTCTCATAATAGGGTAATGATGGTTAATACTTCCATTAAAGCATCCTAGCAATCTCTAAAAATGTATATCCAAGTGAAAAAGTGTTTCAGACCTAAATTTAGCCAAACACCTGGATAGTTTGTGTTTCTTTAGCTGGTTGGTAGGTTACTGTAGTTCTGAGGGCAATTAGTGAATACATTCATGCATGTTTTTTACATGAATAAATGACTACTGAGACTCGTAATTCACTGCATGGAATTAAGGATTGTTCCCATGGACATTTTACTGTTATGCACGGTATGTATTTATCTACTTTATGCATGAGATGTGTGCACATGAAAACTCGGAGTTATGTGGGATAAGCCCTCTAAATCTCCCACTAATAACGGGAATTGAAGGTGCATCAAGATAGGAACGTGCTTCGTGGCAGGACCTCACGGGAGCTGTGCCTTTTCCCCCGTGCAGCTGATTCAGGATGAGATAAAGCAGCTGGTGCGGTCGCAGAGCAGCACGAGGGCCGCCGGCAGGAGCCGGGGTTTGCCCGCCCAGCTCCCGGAGCCCTTTCCCTCCCCGCCGAGCCCCATGGGGATGCGCTCGGAGGCCTTCGAGGAGCAGGAGAGCATCGCCAGCCAGCTGAGATCCAGCGAAGGGGAGCCCCAGCCCGCGGCCTCGGAGGTGCAGCAGGGATGCGCGGGCAGCGAGGCCTCGATGAACAGCGGCTACGGCTCCCTGTCCGCCTCCGAGCTGAGCCCTGCCCAGCCCGGCCGCAGCGGGGGCACGGACTGCACCGAGCCAGCTCCCCGCGGGCCAGGGCTGCACGGTGATGTGCACAGCGTTCAGGATAAAAGAGAACTTCTGGCAAAAAAACCAGAGGAAAATCGTTCTTCGGGAAGGAGTGATGTTTTAGTTTTTCCCGCTGGATTCGAACATAAAGCTGATGAAGATCAACGTGGGAAAAAACCCAGGTAAGTGATAAACTTTCCAAATATGTTAATTTGTTGTAGGCAATCCCCATTCAGTAAAAGCTGATGGTCACTGGGAACATCTTTGAGTTGAATGGACCCTCTTGATGTTCTGCTGCTTGGTAGATAAACATATTCATTTAGCCTTATGTTTCTGAATGATGCAGATCTGCATCTCCAGTGTTTAGCTGTTGTAAATGTGTTTGGGGGAAATAGATCAAGGTGTATGTGTGTGTTTTGTGTTTCTTACCATCTAGTAAATCTTTAACATCATGGGCACAAAAGTTGAAACAAACCCAACCAAAAAGAGTAACTGCAGATGAAGTATTTGTGAACTCTATGCAAGAAAATGAGAGAGTGAAGATATTACCACTTGAGAATGTAAGTCTATTTTTATTTCATTATGTTTTTCTAAGTGTTATTCTTGTAACTGCTGTTTTTTCAGAGTTACAGCATGTTCTCATTCAGCATATACTTTCATATTTTAAGCATTTGAGTTCCCATTCACATATTTAAAGTTCGTGTGGGCAAAGTTTACTTCTTGGATCATTCCATACTTAGGCACAGAGCTATTTTGGCTGATTTTATTAACTACCTAATTTTTGTCTCAACACCTCCTTGAGTGGCACATGTTCTTTCCCTGTGGAGAGAATGGCCACACTCTCAGCTGAGGCTTCAGAGCATGGTAATTTATTGTGCCCTGTAATTTTTGAAGGATCTTCGATTTCAGCTGGTGATGTCTCTCCTGGCACACAGGATTCTTTAAGGCATTAACCACTTTGCTCAGGACAAAAACACAGGCACGTGAGTTAGGAAATAGTTTAATTGTGTGGCTTAGCTTAGTTCCACTTTTGGCTATGATTACCCTCGATATAAATTCTGTAGGTTTGGATCATGCTGTATAATTGTATTTAATCTCTTTGCTTAAAAAGACTAGTAACATTTACATACAATTTTTAAAAATTATACCCTTGCTTTTTTTTTTCGTTGCCTTGTGATTTTCCTTCTGAATTTGTTTTTCCATTGTAATTTTAGACAAACCTTACTGATGCTGCTTTACCACCATACACCTTTTACCTCAATCAACCCAAGGAAAGTCCGAATTCCGTAGTGTCAGAAGCTTCAGGTATAGTTAATTTCTTGTACTTAAATTCCCTTTCTTTTGAATTCTCGTTTTTAAAACTCTTACTGGAATGCATCTCCAATAACTTCAGGGAGGTGAGGGGGATTTAAGCACTGACAAGCTTTGCTAGAGCATTAATTCTGCTTCTTGCTCCTGTTTTCAAACTGGTGGCAGCTCTTGTGTATTGCTGCTGGCAGATGTAGGACATGCAGCAGTTGGGGTTTTTTTCCGAATTTCTCAGCATTTCAAAGCTGAACTTTGTGTTTAAAACTGTTTCATAATGGAATTGCTGTTAATATCATGGTAGGATATGAAATATTAGCATCAATGGTGTGATAATTACAGGAGTTCATGGTAATAGAGGCAGAATTCCTGGAAGCCAAGGGCATGATGCAATAATTATGTGAATAGACAAGAACAAAATAACGCAGTGTGTAACGTGGTGATTCTTTAATTTTGAGGGGAGGGTTGCTTTTTTTGTGTTTTGGTGAGGTTTGCCTTTGTTGTTTTGGGGGGCGTATTTGAGGGGTGGTTGTTGGTGGGTTTGCACGGGTTTGGGGATTGTGGTTTTTGGGGGTTTTTTTATCAAAGCCGGAGAACTAATTCACATATTTTGATCATAACAGGGTGGATTCATTTCAGTAACAAACAGGGTCACAGAGATGCAGCCGTGCAAACTGTGTATAATTATTGCTTCTTCACAAGCCACTGAGAGAGGGACACATTTAAGAAATTGAAGTGGGATTGAGGCTGTGCCTATTCCTCTTGTGCCATCCCTCTTAGTCCTGGTAGTTTGACTTTTTGCATGCTACAGAGTGCTGCACAAACAGAAGAGTTTGTAGTGTCAGGTGGCTGCCTGGGATTATCCCTTGGGTGGTACCAGTTTTAAGTGCTATACTGGAATCATTACAAATACAAGTTCGTGGTAAATGAGGATTTGGCTCTTGAACACCAAATCTGTGTGTTTTAACTGATTTATGGCTTTTGTTGCTGGTGCTGTGTGATATGAGACTGATGATGTTGCCTGTGCTTTGCATGGAGATTTTTGTAACTCCTGGCCTGGTAACAAATGCTCTAATGACATCCTTAAGCAGTAGATGCAAAAAACTAATACAGCATTCTTGTTACTGATAAAATAACATTTTACTAATGGATTTTGGATTCCTGTTCTATAGCTGTGAGCTCGAAATCTGTAATTTTAATTTTCTTCTGGTATTTTTTTCTTATCAGGACTTTCATACTGGAAGTTAGATGAAAAGGAGATGTATCACACTTTACCAGAGAATTTCAGAAGTGAGTTGCCTGATGTTTTCTCCACAAAAGTATCACCAGTTCAGGTAAACTTTGTAAATGTTTAAAAGCTCTCATATAGTGTCCTGTCATCTTTGCTTTTTGCCTGTGATGGAAAGAACCAGCCCTCCACAAGTTGCATTCTCTGTGAGAACTCTTTTGTTAGCTCAGTCTCTCATATCCTGGCTCTTCATTATTCCTGTACCCCACTAACCTCACTTGGAATTTACTGACCTTTTGTCATTTGAAAGAAACTGTGTATAGGAGATGAGAAGTGACTAATTAATACATTAAAGGTGTATGTGCCTTGTTAAAAACCCTTTTTTAAGCTGTCTGCATTGAATAAAGCTGCCTGTTGTGAACTGCTTTATTAGCTAAACCCACCCCAGAAATTGCTTATCTCTGTTGGGGGTGGGGGATTGTGTTCAGAAAAAGTAATGTAGTGATTTTGCCTGTTGAAGTTGTCTTCTGCTGATGAAAGGAAGTTGTCATCACTGAAGGATATTTATCATAAAAGACAAAGGGAAAACAAGCAGATGCCAGACCAGAGTTTTATGCCTTCTTCCCAGTCAAGCCACCCACCAGAGGTAACGTTAATTTCTTTGCTTCACGTCTCAGTTGAGGATATGCTGGGCTGGTTTCACATGGCTTGGCCCCTGCTGCCACCTCCAGCGCTGTGCTGGAACAGCAGTTTGAGCAGCCGAGGGATGCAGCAGCTTGGGAAAGGATCCAGCTTGAGAGAACCTCCAAGAACAGCCTGAGCAGAGCAGCACCTTTGCTGCACAACCTTGAGGATGCCGCAGGGACGGAGCCGCTGCTGCTGAGGCTGCAGCTGGAGAGCTGCACGTGGAACTGCAGTGGCAGGAGCAGGGCTTTCCCAGTGCTTCCCACAAGACAAGTTCATTCCACCCCTGAAACAGAGCAGGCACAGGTTGTGGAAATGATTCTTTATCGTGTCTATTTTCTTTATACAGCTCTCAGTCCTGTACGTAACCCAGTAATGGTGGCTGCTGTGTGACTGTATTGTTCAGATAATTGATGAAGTGCTTTTGTAACCCTGCAAAGTTATTGTTTCAACACACAAACAGACACCACAGTCCTTCAATTTGCATAACTGAAATTTCAGAGGTTTTCTAGAAATACAGATGCTGGATATGTCCTTTATTAATGGAAATTTAGAAACTTAAGTTGCACTTGTTGGGAATGTGTATTGTCATTTCAGTGTTACAGGTGGCTTCATTTTATTTGTCACTACCAAATAATTGTAATAATATTCAGTATAATACCTGCAGTATGTTGTATGGTTTACTGATGCCTTTATGTAAATTCTGTTCTTGTAAATGGAGTTAAATCAGAATTCTTTTAGCATTGTAACTTATTTCCTAGATCTTGACGTTGGACCCAACCCTGCATAGGAAACCAGGCCAGCAGAACCAGGGACGCTGTTTTTCCAATACTCCTGAAGACTCTACTGCCTTTTCTCCAGACTCCATGGCAGAGCCGGGATTTCCAAGTCATTGTGACACTGACTCTTTTTCACAGACAAGTCATTCATCTCAGTTAGATGATTCTCCAACACACCCTGCCAGCAGCAGAGCTGTGCGCTTGGACCTGTGGAGAAATCACCCCTTCCAGAGTGAAAACAGGGCCAGCTCTCCCTTCCCAGTGGCATACAGGGATGCTGACAGTGATAATTTAGTCAACACTGAGGAGGAAGAAACGCTGACTCTCACTCCATCTTCTGTTACTCAGTGTGCTGACAACAGTTTGCCAGATTACAGCCTTTCAGTGGCATCTGTTGAAGATCCTGTGGTAATGTCAAAGTAAGTAATTTTTTCTTTTTTACAAGTCACAGAGTTGGTACTTTCATGAAAGAAATGAAACAATAGTAGTAAACCAAACAAAATATGTGAGTTCTCTTGGTCATGTCTCTTTATATGTAAAAATAAAAATACATCCTTCCCTCATATGCTGTGTGAGGGAGTTCATTTAGGCAGAGAATTTCAAAGTTCTGGGGGAGGGGTTGTGTTTTACTCTTTAGAATCAAATGGTGGGAGAAGCACAAAATTACTGTGCTTAGGAAAAATAAATATCCTCCATTCACTGTTGAAGCTCTGATGATTTGCACATGGACAAGAAGACAGGGCATATATTCCTTATGTGAGGGCTTGTAAAAAAGTAAAGCTTTGTATTGTGTCTGTATATATTATTTGCATATAATAATCGTAATATCTACCTCTATTAATGTGAAGACTTCTCTGTCTTAGATGACAAAGCTGTCTTTGCTTTAGCTTGAGTGCAAATAGAGTTTTGTAAGAGACATTTGTATGCTGAGTTCATTATGTGCAAATGAATCCAGCAGTGCAGGGTCATGTGGATGGCTGGAATTTTTTAAAATTCTTACATTGAAAATAGGATTAGGCAGAACCTGAGGGAAAAACACGCTCGACACATCGCTGATCTACGAGCTTACTATGACTCTGAGATCCAGAGCTTAAAACAGCAGCTGGAGTCAAGCCATAGAACTGCTGCATCTGAGGACCTGAAGAAAATCAATCAGAGCCTTGCTGACAGGTGCTGTTTGTCCTTCTTGTCTTTCTCTTTACGTGGTGCTCTTTATATTTTAAAGACTGAGTACCCTTGTTTGGAATATCTGCAACAATTTATGTCACTCTTCAGTTCTGGAAATTTCATGCATCTATGATACTGATAGTTCCCTGTTAAATATAAATTTTGCATTATTTAATGCAGTTGCTAAATTGTGGCTCCCTCATCCCTGGTTAAAGGGTTGGACATGGCCCTGAGCAGCCTCATCCTATGGAAGATGTCCCTGCCCATGGGAGAGGGGTTGGAATTGGATGAGCTTTAAGGTTCCTTCCAACTCACTTCTGTGAGGATCAGTTCACTATTGTTAGACAGCAAATCTGGTGTTTGGACCAGAGTTCTTGTTTGACCTGTTTTTTGCTGGAGCCAGCAGAAGCTTTCCTCAGGAATGGTAGGCAGAGGTACTCCTGAGCAATTTGGAGTGGAATGATCTGTGCTGGAAGACTGTGCTCTCCTGTCGTGCTGGTGGACATCATCCTCCTGTACCTTCCATGTCACAACCACAGGTGACACAGGATCAGCCCTGAATTCCTTGGTGACTTTACCCTGGAGTCTGTGTGCCCCAGCTGTGCATCCCATTATCTGCAGCTATACAGAGAATATTGATGGGATTCCTGTATAATTATTGCCAGTCAGAATACACATTGCAAATTTAGACAGCTGAAAGACTGCACAAAATTTGTGTGTTCCCAGTTTCCTGCTCACCCCCCAGAGCACCACAGCCCTTCTGAGAAGAGATGCTGCAGGGGCTGAAAATTGTGGGAGGAGATCACAGGCTGGGCACCAAAATTCGTGGGGATGCTTGAGGAAGGAGAAAAAGATATAAAATGTAGATTTATTATTTGAAAATTTCAAGAGATTGGTGTAATCTGTATGTTCTAAATAGGTGTGACCAGTTAGATGCAGCTCTGAATGAAGCAAGTGCTCGCATAAAAGCCCTTGAAAATAAGAATAATCTGCTAGAAAAGCAAGTGGTAAGTGCATGTTCTTAAATCAAGTTGCTTTTTAAGTAAAAAGGTTAAAGAATTAATTCTTTAATATTAATATTAATTCTTCATTAATAATCTTTGGTGGGTTTAGTGTTCATTCTTTCCAAGTCAAATAAATGAGCAAAAATCTCGTTTAGTTCGTGTGCAGGTGTACCCTTGTTTTCTGTCCGGGTGATTTTAGGTTCTTCTTTGAACTGAAATAAATAATCTGCCCGGGAATCAGAGTGTTTTAAACATTCTAAAGAATGTTTTCTGTCCTCCAGGCAGATTGGAGAGAGCGTTTCTATGCCATCAGTGACACTTCCAAAGTCCTGCAGGAGCGGCTGGAGGAAATGCGCACAACCCACAAGGAGAAGGACAACACCATCAGCCGCCTGAAATCGAGGCTCAGGGAGCTGGAGGAGGCTTTTGAGAAGGCCTACAAGTTATCTGACAACAAAAACACAAGGCTCCAGGAAGAAAACAAAATGTTTCAAAATGTAAGAAAACGGGCGATGGTGTTGGCAGGGGCATGATATCAAGTCCTGGGTGTGAAGAATACTCTGAGTTTACAACTGGAAAGTCTTAATGCACAACAAGAAAACAGAAATTATCCAGCTCCCTACAAACTGGGTGTTGGGGGGCACTATGGACCAGAAAGATATTTAAAAACAATTATTTAAGGCAGCAGGTGTGTTCTTGATGTGGTAACCCTTGCAATAGTCTGTCTCACGAATTTTATTGCTCTAAGTGCTCTTAGTTAATTTTATTTTTGAAGATAGTACATGGAATTATTTTAGAAGTAATTTTTCCTCTCTCAAGCTTGTTGGAGATGGACTAAACTTTTCATACCTCATCCCAGCTTGCTAAAACTGTTCATTGTGTATGATTTTAGACTGAATCGAAGGAATTGTTCCTCTGATTCTTCAGGAAGAGCTTTATGGAATGTTTAAATGGATTGGCAGAGTGGGTATTAGCTGGAAAAGCTACTTCATGCTTTAACTTCTTTTTTACAATTGAAATTTCAGAAGACAAAGTCACTTTTAAAGTCACTGAGGAATTTTAGTAGTTCATTCATTCAGTTTCTTTAGAGGGAAATAATTTGAAAATTAGAAATACGTTCTATAAGTAGCTCTGTCTCCTCTTGTCCTGTCTATAACTTTTTGTTCCAATTAGAAGATGATGAGAAGAACTTAACAAATACTATTAAAGTACATTTTGTATCCCCTGTAGATTTTCTGCATGTGTTAGCCAAGCTGTTGAGATGATTTTACAGCAGCCAACAAAACTGTTAATTGACTGTGGTCTCACTGTGGGTTTGTGTTCTTTTGTTTTGTTTTAGCTTTTAGGAGAATACGAGTCCCTTGAAAAAGAACATGAAAGAGTAAAGGTAGGCACACACTGGTTAATTAAAAACCCAAACATGCAAACTTTGTGATAATGTACCATGGAATTAGCTGAATTGACTTAAATATTTTGAAACAGCTCAAACAGAAAGATCCATATTTGTCTTTACTGATAACTTCCTTCTTCAGAGTCCTGGAGGGAAAAGGAAGGAAACTGGAATCTATTATTTTCCAGTCATAGACAGCAAAAATACTGCAAAGTCAAAGCCAAAGAAATTTAATGGACCCTTTGAAATAGGAAAGTGTATTTAATGTGTTGTTTTGAAGACTGATGTGGGGTTACTTGGGTTTTATTTAATGCACTTCTGTAGTTTCTGGGCTTTTTACATTTTTCTTTGTGTCCCTGTAGGATACATTAAATACAACTGAAAACAAATTGCTTGATGCAAACACGGAGATTTCTGATTTGAAAAGGTAACTGTGAAACTTATGATTGTTTTAACAATATGAAATACAAACTGTGGCTTAAACATCTACTCCTGGAGTGTGAGGGCTGTAGATCTTGCAAGTTTAATTACATTTTATGAAGCATTTCATGTTGCTTTATGTTACTGGTACAAACTAAAAATCTCATTAATTTAGGATATGCATTTTTTTTCTGCTTCCACAGCAGTATCTCCTGGTCCTGTCTTTCTGGCCAGATTACCTGATTTATTTAACTTCAAATTCAAATACATATTTAGGCAGCCAGAGATACATAGACGGAAATGCAGCAGTTGCTCTTGTTCTCCTGCTTCATCCAGAATATCTGAATAAAAATGAGCAAAACTCTTAAGAAATACGATGTTTCTTTTATGCCATTTAAATCATCTTATAATGCATCTTTTTAAGGACAATTTTAAAACTTGAAGCTCAGCTCAAGCAGGTGGAACATGAAAATGCGCTGAAACTTCGCCATATAAGTGAAAATCGTTTAAGAACCTCTTGTGCCAAGTAAGTGACCATTCAAACATGAAAACAATGTGTTTTGGAATAGCTTTTAACATGTTTTGGCTAAAAATGGATCAAGATGAGGTCAGTCCATGGGCTGAACTGGATTAAACACATGTGATGTAATCCAGAGATAGGACGTGCCAAGAAATTATTAAACCCAAATAAATGTTTTGGATACTGTATCTCTGACTTGGCAGACTGTCTCTACTCTTCCCAAATGAGTGTTTGCTAGGTCTGAACTGCTCAGCTGAATTCCCATGCTCCTCAAAGATCTTGGGAATACAATCTGATAGTCCAATTAGACACTGGAAGTGTTCTTCGTGTGCCATTGGTTTGAAAGGCTGATTCCTGCTTGGTATGGTTCTAAATATAGTTTGTACAGGGATCCTGAGAGTAGAGTGGAAGTGCAGTTAGAATGAACACTCTAGTTTGAATTTGGAGTTTATGTTAAAGAAATTCAAGTTGGTCTGTGCTCTGGTTTTGTTTGGTTGTTGTTTGAGGGGGTTGTTTTTTATGTTTTAAAGCTGTGTCCTCCTTTGGTTTGTATTACTCGGTTATGGCTTGTTCAGTGTCTCTCCCATTTCAGCACTGATGCTGTGGAGCCCAAAATGACAATTAATGTGATTTGGGCATGTCCATTTGGATGTATTGAACGGTAGTATTTTTGGGGAGATTTGGATTTTGATGATTACGAAGACAGAAATAATTTATGCATTAATATATTAAAGGGACAGATTTCTGTTTAGAGCTCTTTTAATATTTATGAACCAGACCCCTCAACAATGAACAGAAAAAAGAAGACCTGGACATGGCAGCCCATGTTCATCAGGGAGGGGGATAGAAGAGCCAATATGGATTTAGAAGTTAATCTGTCCCTAACTGATCCCAGAGGCTCAAGGAAAGCCTCATTCCAATTGAATGCCCAGCAGGATGGATTTACAGAATAGTGCCTATAGTTCATAGCTTGGGTAAACAAGACCCTTTTTTCCTAATTATCTGCTTTCCTGTGTATGGAAATCACATTTTTTCTTCTGCTGTTTCGAGATAATAATATATTAATTCATGCTTATTAGTTAATATTTGTCACTCTCGGGCCGTCAATGCTGGCTTTTTCTCGTTTTTTCTTTTTTATTTTTCTAATAATTGTTGTCCAAAGGAAAGCTGGGATCAGATGCTCTGAACTGATGCAGTAATCTCCACCAAATGTTTTCATTTAATTAGTTGAGATCTACTTGCAACCCAAACCTCGGTCTGAGTAAGCAGCATTAAATTACAGGAAGATCTTTGTGGAGCTCTGTATTCTGAGCATATTGTGTAATTTAGACTGAAACCTCAACATATGGGTTTTTTTCCCCCCAAATATTCTATTTTTACTTTACAAGCATGTTTTAAAAGGCAGTTATTTTTTCCACAGTATTTACAAGTTTATTGTGTATTTATTCCTTTGTGCTGGAATAAATCACAGGTTTTTCTTAAAAAACAGAACAGAAACAAACAATGAAACCCTCGAAGTCCAAAGCCTTTTTATAATTTTGAAGCCTTTTATTCCCACAGCAAGTTGGGAACTCCTGATGTCAGCAGGCGAAAGTGGTTGATACCAGGAGCTGAATATTCCATCTTCACTGGGCAGCCTTTGGAGGGCCAGGAAAGCCCCAAAGACAACAGGCTGGAAGAAACCTATATTCCTCCTAGGTGAGTTGGTTTCTGAAATCTGAACTAAACTAAAATCTGAACTAAATTTCTCTATGTTTTTGTTTATTCTGTTCATGTTTGGGTATATGAAATAAAGTTCAGAACTTGATCTTCTTTTTTTCCTTCCATGACCTCACATTCTTTAAGGCACCATTCTCCTCCTGAAAAAGACTCCTCACAAGAAGATTCTTCAACAAACACAATAGAAAAGAAAGAAAATGAGATGTTAGAAGCACCAATTATAAAAGCCTTTAAAGAACTTGAAGAAGGAAAAGTGTTGAAAGATTGGGGTACACAGACAGAAAAAGAAGATGCACCAGCTAGTAACTGTTATTTTTATATTCCTAAACATGTCTTTACTGGCTTTTTTTTGTTTGCATGTCTTTTAGATTTGGTATTCTCAGCATTCGAGTCCACCAGGCTTCAATGATGGAGTAAAAATGGTTTTAGCATGCAAACTTGTGGGGTTCTCCTAAGAAAATTCAAAGTTAACTAAGTGATTTGTTTAGAATAGGGGAAATGCAGAGGTTGTTGTTAGGTCTCAAGCTGGAGACGAGTTAATGTCCCGTTTTCTAAGAATATCTCAGTATTTATAAACAATTAATGGAGTCCTAACAAAGCTCTGGCTGCTGTACATCCATTTTAGTTTCTGTGGTGTTGTATGGGAATGGTATTGAGGAAGTGGGACTGCACTGAGCTGTTGTAACAATGCTGATTTAGAGAAAACACTGAGTTTTTCTTAAAATCTTATATTCTTGGCCTCAGGCAGGTCCTCCAACCTTTCCCAAAAGATGCTTTTGTCCTGATTTCCACTGTTTCTCTATTAAACAGTGTTACTCAGCATAATTTCTCCCTCACACACTGCAAAGATCCTTTTTCATGAGTTAGTTCAGTCTGTTCCATGAGTAGCAAGAGAGACTTGAGCAAAACAGCACAAATACATTGATGTGAGGGAGAAAAAGCTCAGTTCAGGGGAATATTTGTGAGTTCTCGTGTTGAAAAAGATTGATTAAATATAACAACTTTTTTTCTTTTAATTAGAACCATCAACTCGACGTCAGACTGTTGGGTTTGTAGAAACTTCTTTGGTTGCAAACCGATCTCCAGAGAAAGGGAAAGACCAGCACAGACCCAAACGGTTCAGCTCCCCCTCTGGCCAGAGGTCATCGTCCCTTCCTCCTGCCAACAGGAAATCCAGCACTCCCAGTCAGTGCTTTCCTCAGCTTTGCTTTGTGTTACTCAAAAAGTAGAATCAAATCGTGAAAGGCTGCTCTAGAAGATGGAAAAATAGAGACAGGATTTCTGCATTGTTCTGACAGTCTGAAAAAAACCATGTCTGTAATCACAGAATGTGTGAGAGTTCTAAGTTTATTTTCATTTTTCCATGTTGTGATGCACTTCTCATCTAACTTAAGTAAACATGTAGACAGCTTTGAAGAGCATTCTTTTGAGCTGTAAGCACATGAGTGGGATGTACTGCACTGGGGAGTTTGAGGTAGATAAACATACTTTGTCTTTTGCAGCAAGAAGAGAGATAATGTTGGCACCAGTATCCGTGACGTACAGCCCGAAACGATCTCCAAAAGAAAACCTCTCTCCTGGATTTAGCCATTTGCTCAGCAGAAATGAAAACACAGTGACAAGGTACGAGTCTGGTGAATACAGTTGTGTTCTGATCATTGTTAGAGCAGCAGGATGTTTATCCAGGCTTAATGCTGCTGTTTCTTGTTCATGAAATGTCCTTGAAAATGAGTTGTGAAGATTTCTGAATGTAAAGCTGAGTTGTGCTTTTTAAAATCTGGCAAGGAAAATCTAAAAAGATTGAACGAGATTTAGAAGACTTACAGTCTTCTAAAAATAAATCGTTTTATTTTAATAAATTCAACCAAAAGATGAAAAAGTAGAAAATAATGTATTGCTTGATATATGATTTCTAACAAGTAATTGCTGTGTGCTTCGTGCTCTGTAGATTTGATATACTTCTAGATGACCTGGAAACTGGTCCTACTTCTACTTTACAGCACAATAATCCAAGGAAAAGGCTCCAGTTTCACTCACTAGATGATGTAGAAGGTAATCTGTCAAAGTGGAGGGAAAATGTTCTTCATTTTTGTACCACAATTCTTTCCACAGCGGTAGCAGCTGCTTAACTGGAAAGCTGACTCTTTACTCTGTGAAGTCCAACTTTTAAAAATCCTCTAAATCTTGCCTTATTCCTGTAGACAGAGAAATCCTGTTCATACCGTATTTTATTTTTATGTATATGTGTGTGTGCTCAAACACAGCGGAACAAGAAAAATAATTAAATTGAGAAAGAAGGGCAATATATTTCCCTGTGCTTAACTCAGTTATCCAATGCATATCTTAGTGGGGTCTCTATTAAGATGTACACACTGAGTCATACTAATAACATTCAATTGCTAAACATTGCATTACGGACAGCAAAGAGTAACTGTAATAAAACCAGTTGTTTCGGATTTTTTGGAATGATTGATCTTTTCTCACTTCTGCAATCCTCGTCACAACGTTCTGCTTCTTGGTTTTATCGGTGCTCTTATTTAGACTCGTGTTTGCATGACAGCCAGTCAGCGTGGTGATATTTAGAAATGTACCAGTAAAAGTAATTCCTAATTAGTACAACACAGGAATCTGGTTGTTAACCAAAAAATATGCTGTGTTTCAAAGATCACTTGAAAGATGACCCATACAAATGTTTTGCATTCTTTTGGGGAAGCTGTTTAAGGCAAGTGACTGAGGCTTTGCTTGTCCCTCTCCTCGGTTCATGCACTGCCAAAACCACACTGCTTGTGCTGTCATTAGCTTCTTTTTCTGTCCTGTGTAACTTTTTCCCAGATCATTACAAAACAAATAAAAAGACCCCTGTTCTGTTGATAGGAAGGCAGCATTCAGGTGTCAGACACAGCTCCTGTGCTGAATCTGTCAGTAATGGAACGAAGAAAGCTTGGGATGAGAGGAGCCAGAGATACGAGGCAGTGCAATCACCTTGTGAGGAAGACTTCAAGTACACAGCAAGGATTACAACTCTGGCTGAGACAGAGAGGCTTTTTGATGAGCTGACTCACGAAAAGCAACAGGCAAAGATTATTTTTGTTTTCTAGTTGTGACAAATCGTAATTGTTGTATGAGAGGTGAGGGATGGAGCCATTTATCCACGCAACGCACGGCTGAAATTCATGCACAACTTCAGTGTCACATCAGGAATGTGCCATTATCCTTCCCTGCCCTACCTGCAGTCCTTCCCTGTCCCTAAATTCATTAAAGGAGAGTCACTGGAACGCAAACACAATGTGGGTGGGGGTTGGCACAGTATTATGATGTTAAAGAACAAAACTACATGTATCTGTAATCCATACACCTCACCTCTCTTTCTGTAAGAGGAGTTTGGAGGGCTCATATTGGCTCTTGAAACTAATTTACAGCTGAAATGTTTTCTGTTATTAGATTGAGGCTGCACTGAGCCGAATCCCCTGTTCTGGTGGAAGAATGACCTTGCAAGCAAGACTAAATCAGGTGAAAAAGCTTCTCTGTATTACTGTTCTCTTTTGTTCTTCCACAACTGAGAATCCATAATGTAGAGGAAGGATCCTCTAGGTAGTAAGTGTGATTACTGTGGGAATTTTAATATTGTTTTTGGTTTTTACGTTACAGTTTTATGTTGTTTATATCTTTTATTTTTTGTACATGGGATGCATTTTACCAAATTACTGCAAGAATAGTCTGTTCTTGTGCTAACACTGAGAGGAAGATAAAGGCAATGCATTAACAAAATGCAGTGACTATGAAATAGATCCCTGAAGCTGCAGAGAGGATGTTGTGCTGGAGGAGGAATTGAAGAGTTTAGTTTTTGTTTGGTTGGGTTTTGTCTCCTTAAAAGTATAAAGAAGAAAGTAAGAAGGTAAAAATAAGTAGTTTAGGTGGAATACAGGGAAGTGCTTCCTGTGGAAAACGCTGCAGACTCTTTTAATAAAAACAAGTGTCTTAAGCTGTCTTTTAGAGCTCTCTGCAAAGCCTTCAACTTCAGCATTTCCTAAATTGTAATCCCAGGGTGTGTAATCAATTTATCAATTTGAAATTACAAGTGCATTCCAGTAAATCAATACTGCCACTCACTGCAGTGATCAGCTGTTTCCTGAATACGCCTCCCTAATTATCAGCCTGTCCCAATTCCTGTCAGGTTTCTCTCATGGAGTTTCATAAGTCACATGATAAAAAAGCCAACAAATACATAAATATAACATGACAAGTTTGTAGGTCTGGCTCTGGTTTTTGGGTGACAACAGAATGCTCCTAAGGCCTCAAAAAGGACACCAGGAGTATAGGAATGATAGGAGTTTCCTAATTTTAGAAGGATCCTTGAATTTTGTGATATTTATTAACGCTTTTTGTTCTTTCTATTAACTTCTCCTTTTAGGAAGCCCTGGAAGATCGTTTGGAAAGAATTGATAGAGATTTGGGGTTAATACGAATGACTCTGAAAAGATTTCATGTTTTAAGAACCTCTGCGAACCTTTGACAGTTCTCTCTTGACTGCAAATACACTTTTTTTTGTTGCACTAATATATAACGATGCACTCAGTAAATGCAAATTGTTTTGTATTTTTATAAACCCTGAAAAGTAGTTTTGCAACCATGTTACCCTTTACAAACAGCAATATTTTGTACTTCAAACAGCCACCTCTATTTTAAACATATTTTTGTTACACCTGAGAAATCAATGTTTATCCTGTATTGTAATATTTTTAGAAATATTAATTATTTTTAAATAGTGATATTCAATTTATAATGAGAAACTAAAAGGCAGCTTGTTTTCAGAAAAATGGTAGTGTTACCCTTTTGCACTTGGTTTTCCTCCACCATTTTATAAATATTTATGGTGTGATGTAAATATTAGCCAAGAGGAGATTTTGGACTTTAATACAAAAAAGCAACGTGCGTTAAAGAGAACCGCTGTTCTGTGGGAAATCCTTTTAATTTAAACCTTTAACATGGACGTTTCTCATTGTGACAGAACTGTGAGCAATACTTGCACTATGGCTGGCTGGGGCAGGAAAACCCCACTCTGATTTATCTGATGTCTCCCAGCAGTCACAGTGAAGGATGTTTTGATACTGTGAGTACCAGGATTCACCTGGCAGCAGCCTCCTGTCTCCCAGTGAACAACTCGACTCCAGCTGGACCCTCCAGGACTGGAACTCCTTCCCTGAAGTTACTGGTTCCATGTGCCAGACTGGGTTTCGTGCCAGTGTTCTGTTCGTGTACATTTCATGTATTTGTGGACATAAACGAATTTTTCTTGGTGAAAAATGCATATTTGCCAGTTGACATATTGTTGCGTTACTGTCCAACATTGATATTTTGGTTTGTATTTTAATATCAAATAAATGTTTAATTAGATTCTTTCCTCCTGCCCAAGTACAATAATAGGCTCTGGGATATTACATCAGCGATAATGTAGGTTTTAATCATATTGTGTGTTTCAAATTCTGTCCTTGTTCAAGATGTTTAGCCACCAATGATGTGATTATAGGGCCAGAATAGCTGTCATAAAGGAAGCTTGAGAAGGTCTGATTCTAAAATTAGAGTGCTGTGGTTTAAGATATTTGATGAAGAACTGTCCAACCCGTGCACGGTCTTTTCAGAAATTGTGTAGTTTTTGCAACCCCTTCTGCCCTGTGGGTACTTCCAGTGCAGGATCAGAGCTGGGGAGAAGTCAAGGATGGGAATTTCTCATCTTCCCCTTTACTCTAAAATGCAGAAATTGGGTCTGAATGCTTGGAGAGGACTTGCTCCAATGTATTTCCAGTCTCCACAAAGAGATGTACAATTTTGATGGCATTCCACGTTCTCACTGGTAATTTTTACTTAGGAGAGGTGAAGGTGGGGAAAAAAAGAATCTTTCCTTCCCTGCTTAGCTCTATTCAGCTGCAGTTTTCCCACTATTTTGTTTTTAACAGGTACAATTTTAAAGCATTCTTCAGAAATATCAGCCAGCGGGATTTTTTCAAGGAAATCCATCACAGGAAAATTTCATGAGTCCAGTAATGGTCTTGTTTTCTTTCATCAGTGCTACAGCAAAACCAAAGAATTTTACTGACAGGTATTAGAGGCAAGTAGGTAAATCAGCTCAGCTCTTTCACTGCCTCTCCTTCTAACCTCCCTTCATCTCCACTCCATTCTCTCCAGCACTATTCATATTCATGGACTCTTTTTTATTACATCCAGAAAACGGAATTGTGAGTCAGAATTTATTTTTTAATCAAAAGTCCTCTTCCATCTGTTGGAGCTCTTTAGGCTATTTCTGTTCTATTCTAACACCGAAGGTGGGGGAAAAAAAGTGTTGCTTTTAGTAAACTTCTAGGCCAACCTTCTCAGATAACTGTGACCTGTTCAGTGTGGTGCCTTTGGCCTGATTCATCAGAGGGGCAGAGGCTCTGCAGTTCCAGATTAAATCAGTGGGAGGCATGAATGCTCGGTGCTCCTGAAAATCAGACCCGAAGCACCAAAAACTGGGACACAGGGAGCGTTTACTGTGGGAACCAGGACTGTGCTGGCCCTGCCCTTGGCCGGACACCGTCCTTTTGTTTTTAATCCCCTTAACTCGAGAAAATTGCCTTGTTCTCTCTTTGAGGACGCATAAAGACTGCAAGAGAACCAGAGAAGCTTTTGCTTCCTCTGTGGAGGACTTTAGTCATCTTCCTCTTGTGTTCTCACCTGACACCTCCCAGCTATGTTGGCATTTATCGCCTTTCCAGATCTACAAGGTCCGGCCTGGAGCCCCAGGCTCTCCTCTGCCTCCGTCTGCCCTTGCAAGACACTCCCATGCATAGTTTTCTCTATGATAATAAACACCACAACTCCTTCAGCTCTGAGATTTAAACTTTGGAAAATAAAATTTCTGTTTGTTCACATCTCTAGAAAGCAAATTTAAAAAGTGTCTCGTTGTAGCATGGATAGGTTTGGGCATAATCTGCCCTGCAGAAAGCTGTAATGTGGACTACAATTTAGCGTGGCAATGCAGGGAGCAGTTACAGAACAAACTGCGAGTATTTTGCCTTTGCAGAGAGGGAAGAAGCGCTGGAATGAAAAATCCTGAATGAAAAACAACCGCAGGAAATTGACGAAGGTTTCAAAGGCCACGACAAATTTCATCGCAGCGTCTTTCTCTGAGGTTTCTGAATAAAACGATCGCTGAACTTTTTGAGGATTTTTTTTTTTCTCCCCGAGTCTTCGCAGAGAGTGAAGTTCGAGGAGTCACCAGCGCTGCTCTGAGGGCAGCTGAGGGCAGAGCGCGGGCTGGGGCTCGCTAAGCGCCGTTACCCTCCCTGCGGGCAGCGCTACCGGCAGCGAGCGGGCGAACGAGCCCGGCGCGGGGCGGAGGAAGGCGGTACCAGCCCGGGGGAGCCCCGCACCTGCCGAACCATCCGCGCTTTCTCCGCGCTTTCTCCGCGCCTTCCCCGCGCCTCCCGCGCCTTCCCCTCACGGCGGGGCGGTCCCGCTGCCCGCCGCGCCCGGCAGGCGGCGCCCTCGCCGCGCCCGCTCGGCTGA
>VZTG01001910.1:0-12573 GCA_013397845.1 Melanocharis versteri | reverse complement strand
GGGCCGCGGCGGGTCCCGGCCGGCACCTCGGGGCTGCCGCGGCCTCAGCGGGGCCGGGCTGTCCGTCCTCGCCCGGGATGCGGCGGTAAAAGTTTCCCGATGGAGCAGTGGGTGACCGGGAGGGCCCGCGGCCATGGCAGCGCCCGGCACCGCATGCCAGGGACGCGGGACCCGCAGCCCCGCGCTATCGGGGTCCGGCGTGTGGCACGGCCGGTGTCGGGCTCTCGCTGCGCTGGCGGGTTGCGGGTGGCAGACACAGCTCCGTGCCCGCGGCGACAGCCGCGGACGAGCGGACGGACGGAGCACCCTCCGCGCCGGGTCGCGGCACCCGGAGGGTTCGGGGGCGGTCATGGCTCGAGGCCGGAGCCAGCCCCCGGGAGAGCTCAGTCCTCGGTTACCGCATCTCCGAGCCTTGAATTTCACCGAATTCGGCTCTGGCAAAGGCCCCCGGTGGAGGTTTTGTGGTGCGGTGGCCCAGGAGCCCCTCGGACGGGGCCTGGCCGTGGGGAGGGGGTGCGGGTGCTGCCCGGAGGTGCCTCCCATCCCTGTGGGAGAAGAGGGTGAGACCCACAGCCGCCTCAAAGAATAAACGCCAGTGACTGATTACAGGTGAGGGGCAGCCCCGTGGGCTTTCGGGGCTCGAGACCCCCTGTGTCAGGACACTGCTCGGTGGTGACTGGGAGCTGGCCCTGCTCCTTAGGCGGTGCTTTTCCTTGCGAGAGTGGGAGGAAGAGATTCTTCCCTTTGGAAAGACCAGAATGCCCATTCCTTAGCTGGATGATGGGCTGCAAGAAGGGATTCTCTTTGCTGGGCCTGGCAGTCGTTTCTCCTGGCCTCCCCCTCCCTTAATAGAAGGGGTGCAGCCTGGTGCTCCCGAACAACCGCGAGCTCCATCCTGGAGCGTGCTGCTGCCCCATGGCTACAGCGTGAACAGCTCCAGCTTTTTGCCCAGCTGCGGGCGGGTTAAATGCCTTCCTTCACCTCCTCGCCAGCCTCTCCTGCTCCACTGAGGAAGCAGAAGCACAGAGGTGCTCAGCCTGAGGCTGGAGCATCGTTCAGGGAACCCCTCAGAGGAGCGCCCTGCTCAGTCAGCCACACAAGTCAGTCCTGTCACATTTCACGTTTAAATGCCACGACTGGGGCGAAGTTTATTTAAACTGTTAAGCAAAAAAAAAAAAAAGTTTCTTCCTGCGTTGGTACCTGCTCTAAAGTGAGAGCTTCCATCTTCTGTGTGCTCTGTGCGTCTGGAAGCTGCTAACTGGGAAATTCGATGTCAGGAAGCGTCTTCAACCTTTGAAGACATAATGTGTGAGTGCTCAGCTCTGAACACGACAGTGGCAATAGATCAGTCTTTGTGGACATCAGGACTTGAACAGGCGGAGGTTTGAGTGCATGCCAGAGGATCTGTGGCTGTAGGACTCCTTATCCTCCGGTGGCACCGATTCCTGCTCTGTGCCCACATCTTTTTGCTCGTGCTGTATTTTTATCGCGTGGTTTATTTTTGTCATGACTGCGTTGTGCTCCCGAGTAACACAAGACGACTGACTGCCTCACAGAGTTCAGCACTGGCTTTCTGGGCGAGGGGCTTTTCCCCCGCCACTGTTGAATAGGAGACTGCTGTTTGTAGGGCAGCCCTTTTCTGTCTTTTCCTGTGGCAGACCTCGTGCCCCCGATGGATCTCTGAGTGCCTGGTTATTCTGACAGGTAACCAGCTCCTTGTTTTGGCTGCGGGCTGCTTGGTAATTGAAACGCCTCCTCGGGATATACAGAATAAAGGATGGCCAAGCATGAAAGCACGGTTGCAGACTTGTGCTGGCTTGTTGTTTGTCTCAGGATTTCTGCTTTGTGGTCCTTGCAGTGTGTTCTGGTTGTGGCAGCAACTCTGGGAGGGGAAGAAATGAGCAGCAAGGGCTGGGAACGCAGCTTGTGCTGCTTTTGATGGAGCAGACTTCTGGTAGGCTGCTGGGCTTCATTAGTCATATTTAAGTTTCTGTCACTAACTTTTAATTAAAAGCATGGTTGATACCACTTTAATGAACGTACAGATGTTAGCCATCTTCATGCATAAAAATGCTTTTTAATTCCCTTACTATTCCCTTTATGGCCCTTAGATGCTTTTGTTGCCATCTAAACCGTGTACAGTAGCAGCTGTTTATCTTCTTAATAAAACTTTTTCTTGCATCTCTGTTCAGGAAACAATAATGGTTTGAGTAAACAATTCCCTGGTATCCTTTAACAGTATTTTTTTAAGGAAGTTGGCAGAAAGGGTCAGAAGTGGTGCCTAAATAGTGAACTCAAGGGCTCTTGCTGGCTGTAGCCCTGAGCCTAATGTAAGTCACCTGAAATTGTTGGCTGTTCTTAGGCTTATGTGACGTGATGAAGAAAATTAGAAGCCCTCAGTGTATGACTTTTGATTCTGATGAGCTTAACGAGGATCTTTTCCCCAAATGACAACTTCTTATTAAAATATCTTTTCTATTTTGGGTTTGCTGCTGATGGTGTGTGTCAATGCTTTGTCGCTTGTTGTGCATCTAACAGCCTGAGCATTTATTGTGATTTACCATCTGGCATGTGGGAGTTTTATCTAACTTCTCATTTTACTTGACAGCAACCAGTTTGGAAAAGCCT
Source organism: Melanocharis versteri (assembly GCA_013397845.1). Lineage (NCBI taxonomy): Eukaryota > Metazoa > Chordata > Aves > Passeriformes > Melanocharitidae > Melanocharis > Melanocharis versteri. The sequence continues at coordinate 9,945 of VZTG01001910.1, read as the reverse complement.
TGTCCTGATTTTTTTTTTTTCCCCTAATAGAAATTTTCAAAACTTAAAACTGACAATGGGGCTAAAAGGTTTTGAATTTAAATAATTAGTGTCTTTTTATTCACAAATTGTTACTGCTTCTGCGAGCTGGCCAAAGAGAGAAGCAGCACATCCTTCAAGTGAGCTAATTTAAAGAAGGTTCCTCCAATTAGTCCTACGGAGCATTAATCTCCCCTCTGCATTCAAATAAAACTCCTGTCATTCAGTTGCTGTCTTGGCAGCCTGGATGGAAGGCTTTGGAAAATGGCAAGTGAAAGCTGATGCTCGCTCCCGAGTACAGTTTGACTCATGCCTTTCATGCATATTCACCATAATGTCCTGTTCCAGGACCAGCAGGATCCCTCGAGTAAACGTTTTTTCTTTTAAGATGTTTTTCTTTCAGGCTTCCTTTTCTTAGAGGCTCAAATAAGAGGAAAGGCTAGAAACAGGCATCGATGTGTCTCTTTGCTTTATTTTTATTTTCTTAGAAGGAAAAAGCAACATCTAAACCCTATGGTTTTCTTAACAGACAACTTCTCTAAATGGTGAGGATGCCTTCTCATTTAATTTTAAAACTGGCTGACGTAGGGTGTGATGCAATTAATATTTCTCTTTATCTCCCCAAATTGGTAAAACATGCCTAAATTTAATTTTGAGCCCGAAAGCATCTTATAAACAAAAATGTTCTGTAGTTTTCAGTGTGAATGGAAATGGAATAATTGATGAAGGGGGGGAGGGAATAAATAAAACACTTTTTATTTATAACTTTATTTCCTGGGTGTTGGAGGAAATCCAAGTGCCACATCATTGTACTGGGGCAGAGTCTGTCTGAGCTCACCCACGAGCTGAAAGGGAATGTGGCTTCCCTAATTGTCGTGTCCATGCCAAGAGTCCTAGGAAATTTTAAATGAACAAAGTAATGGATGATATTTGGATGTTCTTAATGTAAGAAGGAAACAATCTAGCCTGGGGCTGGCCCAGATCCTGTCACTGCAGGGAGTTCTGATCAGCACCATGCCAAGTCAATAGACAGAGCTCCTGAAATCAGGCTTGTGCATTTTCCATAGGAAAGAGCGTTTGCTGGTGTGACTGGATGGTGGTTTTAATTTTTCTTTTTTAATTAAACAAATACTTCTTAGAAGCTCACAGCAAAATGCTTCAGTAAATCCCACTGGAGAGCTTAGAAACCAGTTGGAAAAAGGTATCTTTCATTTTGAAGAGGGGAGGGGGGAGCTCCAGGGGACCTCCTGAGGGGTGGCAGGATCTGGAGACAGAGCTGCTTCCCTTTCCTGCAGCTCTTCCTGAGCGTGTGACACAGGGTCAGGCGTCAGAGGGGACAAGAAATAAGAGGTTGCTCAGGCAAGTGGAAGTAAACAGTTTTTTGGGCAAATCTGCGTGCAGGGAAGAAATCCAATTGGCACAGGGCTCCAACCTGCCCTGGAGAGCTTGGCCACACCTGAGGAGGTGCTGGCTTCGCAGGGAGACACCACCCAGGAGGCAAACGGGACGGAAAGCAGCGCCTGCCTGCCTCTGGGCTTCCCTGTGCCGGGGATGGTGAGGAGGATGAGCAGGACCCTGGGTTTGGTGGCTGGGTCGGTGATGGCTGGGGGCCTGGCAGGGCTGTGCAGAGCCGGAGCGGCGGTGTCATTGTCCTGGCGGCCTCGGAGCTGGCGCCGGGCAGGGACACACCTCGGCTGGGGAAGGAGTGCTGATAGGAGCAGGGGCACCCGCGGCACAGGCTGGGTCTCCCAACAGCAGCACCGGCTGATCTTCGGCTTCTCCTGACCCAGGTGGTGCTTGAGAACTCCAAATTAGATTTTTTTTTCTCCTGGCTTTAAACAGCCTCCGGAATATCTTGCTCAGACAGATTTGAAGACTTACAACATCCAGAAGTCTGCACCCCTGTGGAACTCAAGTTGTCTTCCCCCCAAAATAACCCAAGCCTGAGCACTGAGTACCTTGGATAGCAAGGACTCCTCACAGCTTTTACAGTCCTGGCTTTGTGTGTTTGGACAGCTGAGGTTGGTGAATGCTGAGATGTTGTGGGCAGGAGCCTTCAAACTCTCCTGGGCAGGAAAACAGGTGGGATTAGGTAAATTGGAGGGAGTCCCGCGATGTGATGAGGAAAAGTGGTTTGCCACTCACGGCTTTCTTTAAACAGCTCAGTCTCCAGTCGGACACCAGATGCTGGGATTTCTACTCAGGGGTTTTCCATGAGACCAGTTTCTATGGTCTCATCATGGTGGGGGGAGGGAACAGAGATCCAGAACATCCACTAGCGGAGCAGAGGTGGTTTGCTATCAGCTGGGAAGGCACAGCTGGTCACTGAAGTGAACTCTGACGACATGGGGAAGAAAATAGTGAATGAACTGCTGAAAGATTCATAATTCGTCGTTGGACAGGGATTCCTGTAATGGACAGGGAAGTTAACTCTGGTTTGTTTGGATTGCTGGCAATTACATAACGATCAGGGAGCTTCGGGATACTAATTCAGGCTTAACCCTCAGAGCAGTGACCTGGGAAGGCATTTTAATGGTGTGATAACCAGTTTGGAGGGTAGGAGTGTGTAATCACATCAGCACACTGAGGTATCTGGGCACTGCAGGGGCGAGGCCACGTTATCTCCGGCTCCAAAGAAGTTTGGTATTTGCGTGACTTAACTCTGGATGTGTAGTGGGGCCTTAATTCCATTATGTGCTTTAGAAGGTTATGGGAGGATTTCAGGTTTTTCTGGTACAGCCGTGGTAAACTGCAGTTCAGCTTTAACTGTGCTTTGTACAGGTACTCGTAAGGAATTGGGTTTGGATCCCTTTGAGTCTCTTTTCAGATAATTTGGGTTGGAGTCAGAGTTATCCATAGCAAAACCTGGAGGGCCATGGGCATTTCTGAAGAGGTGAAAAAGTAATGGCCTGCCATCAGCCACTATATGTTTGGAAGGAACAGCAAAACAATTTCACATATGCATTTATACATAAACGTGGTGTAATTGTTTTATATACATCAGAGGACAATTCAATGGGAATAATTTCAATTGTGATTGTAATTTGTTTCAAGATCAATACCATAACTTAAATAACCTTCTAAAGGTACAAACACGGTAGAATCACTTTCTCTATGTGGGTGGCTTACCTATTTTAATGTTGCTTTTTTTTTTTCTAAAGAAGGAAATAGAGATTTTATATTTATCATATCAGATGAAATTGAAATCCAAATATTTACATCTTTTCACTGGATCTGAGGTTGAGCACCAGCTGTAGGCGTTGCCAAGCTGTTTAAGTTGTCTCCTCCACAGAGCAGGTTGATTTCTCCAGGGTGGCGAAGAGATGGAGCCTCGTGTTTCTGGCTCTTATTTTCTAGCCCATCTCTGCATCTGGAAATCCTTCCCTCTGTGGGCTCTGTGACCCGGCCTCACGTTCAGAGGGTGTTCCAGCCTAAACATGCTGAAAGCTAAACATGTGTTGTCTCCACCAGAATGCAGAATAAACTGCAAGCTGTGAAACTGGAGGGGGAGTTTGGGATACGAGGATGGAAATAACTCAGAGATACTTGGTGGAAAAGAGCAGGAGGGGGAGGAAGGCCTCTCGCTTGCTTTTTCTCTGCCATCCCATCTCCTCAGTAACATTCTCTGTGCTCTTCACAAACAAAGGTGGAGGATCACTTCTGTCTTAAGGGTAAAACAGGAGCAGAGACAGGAAATCTTGCAGGCACAATTCAGCAAAAGAGACACTAAATTCCTGAGTTTTCTGTCTCCGGTTTTGTTTTGCTTTCCTTGTTTCTCTGTTGATTTCTTGAGCTGGCTTGACGTGGGGCTTTTAGGCTTCTGATCCACCAAAGTGAACTGATGGAGAACACATAGCCTGTTTTGTTCTCCCTCTCTTGTTCTTAAGGATCATTTATCCAGACTCACGGGACTTGTTGTTTGTCTAACCTGTCTGGATGGTAAAACATTGTTCCGTGTTTTAACTTCAACAAACAGTAAACATATTCCATCAAATATCCTCAAAAATGTGTTTAGCCTGAAACAACTGTTTCTGTTGGGTCTAAAAAAATTTTAATGTTCTCTTTTGCTTACATTTAATGCCTATAAATAAGTTTTTCAGAAGGACACCTTTATGTAGCTCAGTGCCACTGTGAGAAGAAAGAGCATATTTGGACAAGACTGGTTGAAGAATTAAACTTTTTAGTTCAGCTTCTGTGTGTTGCCCTGGCTTCCCAGTTTTCATTTATCCTTTTGTAGTTTGACTTGCCTTGCACGGGGTGAGCACTTGGGTTAATTTAGGTCAGATCTTCTGCATCATGTCTGCCAAACATCTGAGCAGAGAGGATGGAGAGGAAAGAGCCTTCTGCCTTCCTGCCTGTTCCTTCATACGGGTGCCCCAGCAGAAAAAGGAACTTGACATAAAGGGGAGATTTATTTCACTGTCTAATGGAGCATCTGTATTATCAAAGGCAGATATGTCAGGGCACTTTCCCCCTCCCTGCTCTGTCTTTTGTTGTCTGAATGTCATTTTGCTGATAGAACTTGTGTTGTGTTCCTTGTTACCTGAGTAGAACTGGAATAAAAAAGAGGTGATGCTTTGTCTTAAACATTGTTACCAAAATTATCAGCTAAACCGTGTTGAGTGAAGGCTTTAATTCCTGGTTTAAAGACTGAGTATAATTTGGCTTTCAGACCTCCCATTCTTCCTAAATCAAGTTTATGGTAGCAGCAGCCATGAGTGTCAGCTTCTGATTATAAACAGATTTGGAGCCACTAAAAAACTCCTTGAAATCAGTTTGATAACTGTTAGAGAGCCACCTTTTTAATATTCCCAGCAAGTACCCTGCTGAGGTCTCTTGCAGCAGCCTTGTAGATCTTGTAGATGTTAGTCTTTCCTGCATATTTTATTTTAACTTGCTCTTACGCTTCCTAGGAAATGCGCATGGATAAGCTTTCCCAAGCTTTTTTAAAATTCGTTTTTACATGGAAACCTGGGCTCAGCGAGATGAGAGTTGAGTGGAAACTGGTTGTGCTGTGCTGGGGGGGGTGCAGCACCTTGGTGCTCAGAGCACCTTGCAGGGAGGTGCTTTTTGCTTTTGTTTGGTTTTCTTGAGGCTAAATCCCAATTTTCCCCCGTGGTTTCTGGCTCCAGGTGGGTCTGTGGACCTGCAGGGGGGTGGAGCATGCAGCAAACCCATCACTGCAGGAGACAGTGGGGTGGGCTGCGGGGTCTCGGGGTGCACAGGCTCGGGTGGGAGAAGGGAAGGGAGATTGGCTGGTGGTGGTTTTTATTCCTGCAGCCCATGACGGCCCCTGGTCTGAACCACCAGGCTCAGAAAACCTGGGCAGTTCCTAAGGCAGCATCAGCCCAGGCTTGTGCTGTGTGCCCAGGGCTCTGCACTGCAGGGATCAAGGGATATTCCATCAGGAGGTGGGAAAAACAACCCTTGCAGCCTTTCCTTCTTCGAGGCTGGCAGCGGGAGCAGAGTGAGGGACATATTTCCATTTGACTCATCCGTTGTTGAAATGGTGACACCCTTGAGTCACATTAAAAACGAGACCTTGTAGCTGAACTGGCACATCACGGAGCAGGTGTTTGCTGGGGTTTTTGGGGGTTTGTCCTTGTTAAGAAAATTATTTTCCCGTTCCCTGAGATGGGATGGAATTGATTAATGGTGTTGCTGATGTCCTGGGTTAAAAATAACAGGGAAACCTGATTCAGGTGGAATGCTGGAAGTTAGCTGTCAAGATAACCTGCTTGAAATAGTTGTACAGGCCTAAAAAATAAAATAAAATAATAAAAAAGATGAGTGCCCAGTAGCCAGATGGTTGGAAGAGAACACCCCACGATCAATGAGGCAATATGTAAATATTTTCGATCATTACCACAGTACTGCTGTGTTGACATTGAAATTCAGAGTGTTATTCTGTGGGACTCCTCATTGATCAGATGAGCTCTGATAAAACAGAGGATGAAAGCACAATACTGAGCATTATTATGGATCGTGGATTTAATTGACAAGGACAGGCTTCCATCAAGAGCTAGGAATGGATTTCAGACCCTCTTTAAGCACGTTCCTGAGCCACTGTGTTCCTTCCCTGGCTGTCAGCTACCAATTAAATGGTGTTTTATTTCTTCAGCTGCTTTATTTAAGGTGAAATACTGCATAATTGACTAATTTTTCTGTGCTAATTGCCACATTTATATGGGAAGGGGCAAGGTGGAAGCTGACATAGAGTTCTCTGCTTGAAATATACCTGGTTAGAAACGACTGGAAAACAATATCAATCAAACAGCTGAATTAAAATATTTTTTTTTCAAAAAAGATCCTCCTGAAAGCTGGTTGTAGAGACCCTGTCTGGCTGAGTCACTTAGAAACCTTCACGATAGCATTCTCATGAATAAAACATGAAGTGCCTTTGGCATACACAGGTGCTGAACCCACCCAGAGGCTTTTTGTTTTTTTTTTTTCTTTTTCCTTCTCCTTTTCCCTCCTCCACTTTTGTTCTTCTGGAAAAAAATTCCCGTAGGTTTTACTGCTCTCAGAGGGGAGTCTGAAGCTTGACACTGAATAGACTCTTTTGAAAGCTGCTTTTAAAGATCTGCCCACCCCAGAGCAGTCCAAAGGGGCTGCTGGTGGTGGTTGCTGGGATCTCACCCTGGAAGCAGGAGGGAGGTTTGGGAAGGGGATGTGTGTGGGGAACAGGTTGCCACCTTTGTGTGATATTAAACGTGACTCTTCCTGTTTTACATAGACTGGTGTGAGGTTCTTAAAAATCTTGTAAGGGTGCATATAGAGTGTAGGGTTTGGGTTTGTTTTTTTTTTTATATTTTTTTCTTGCAGTTGATCAGAGCAGGGGGTTGTAACACTTGCAATTTCATATAAGGGAATAAAGACTTTTAGGGAAGGATTAATGACTTCTAAGGAAGGAGGGAGAGGGCTTTGCAAATGAAAAGCTCCAGCAGGATCCAGAGCCCAGGCAGCTCCTGGAAGCATTTTGCTGTTTGTTTTCCCTCCCTTTCCCTTGGGTCTGGCTGCCTACAGTGAGGCCAGGACCTTGTGCTCCTTTGGGAACGTAACCCTGGGGCACTTGGAGGGTCCAGATGCTACAAACATCAGGGAGGGGAAAATGGTCTCAGTGCCTTTCCAAGCTGCTCGTGTTTTCCAGTTAACTGCTGCATTTCTCTTGCATGTTGATTGATTTCCTGGCACATTCTGGAGCCTATTCCTCCGATTAGAGTTCTTCAGGATTTTGGATTTATTTCCCTGTGGTTTGTTGAGTTTTAGTTGCTCACTTGTATCCCCTTAGTGCTTTAGGGTGGCTGATAGGAGATCAGAAACCACCTTTTCTGAGGATAAAGGGCTCTGGAGACTATCTGTGGTCTGAAACTGATGCTCCCAAACCATGGGCATGTGGTGTTGGACCGCAGCTGACACTTGGTAGGGCTTAGAATTTATTCATGCAGATTGGGCAAGAGTAGGAGGCTGAGCTGGACCAGCTGTGGTGGTCATGAGGAGCAGTTTTGCTGGTTCGTTTCTCCCTGCAAGACGGTGCTGTCAGTGCCTCTGACTTTGCAGAAGCCTTTTCATTGCCTGTGCTTGGCAGGGCTCTGGTCCCCAAGGCCAGTGAGTTGTGGTTTGGGGTTGTCACCAGGTGTGTTTATCCAGGTTATGGTGAGGTGGGAGCTCTGCCTGTCCCACCAGTATAAAGTGATTTAGTGATGGCAGCGATGGTGCCTCCTGGAAGGACTCTAAAGTGAAGTGCAGCACATCAGTTCAGCAGAGAAGCCAGCAGAAGGCATCTTGTAATTAATTAATCATCCTCTGTGGAAAGGTAAATGCCAGTTCTGTTAGTGCAATGTGGTGTTTTCAACACTGGTGCTAAAAACGAGCCATGTGGCACCTCTGCCTCTTTGCAGAAGATATTTACATGTGAATCTGTCTATTAATAGCTGTGGTCTGCTTTCCTGGGCCTCAGGTGCTGCTCCAGAACCAAACTGGGTCTTTGATTCGGTTCTGAGCTGCTCCAGTGCCCAGAGGCTTCCCCGGGGAGATGCTTCTCTGAAAGCCTTTCGAGGAAGGGAGGGAGTTTGTAACGTTCTTCTTTGCAAATCACCCATAATAGAAATGTTGTAGCCTTTTGGGAGCTCTTGCATTAACTCACATTTCTGTGTTTTTGTTGCGTTGCTTTTTCCTGGTGGTTTGGACAAATGTGCCCCTTGTTTAACAATGCTGAATCCTCCCACACTTCGGGAGTTTAATTTTAAAGCAGAAGCAGTTTTAACTGTGTATTTGATTTCCACCTAGCACAAAATGTTTCTGAAATGCATACAGGGTTAGTGATTATAGAAGAGGCTGAAAACCTGACAATTTTTAAGTTTAAATTTTGCCTTGGTAATCTGTTCTCACGCCTAAAAATAAGTAAATTAAGAATAGCATCAGTGAGGCCTCTGCAAACTGCAGCGACTTTAAAAAGTGATGACTTGGGAATACAGTCAAGGTGAATTGTTTATGGTTATTCCAGAAAACAAGTTTCATAAATGTCATAATGTCCTAGGCTACATTAATTATCTATTACTTTTAGAGTTTGCTGCAGAGAAAATGCCAGTGTTTCTGTTTTCCCAGAGGCAATACTTTCAGTTTCTCTTGTACAGAAATGTTTTTGCTTTTAATCACTTTTGATTGCAGTACCATTAACAAGTGTGCAGAGAACTCAGTTTTTCTGTTTGGAACAATTGCTACAGACTTACTGTCACTGAAAATAAGAACTTTTGTCATCCTTCCCTAATCTACCCTGGAACGAAAAAGAGGATGTAGGGAGATTGATTTTTCTTAGCTGGAGGAGGCTTTGTGGCTGCCCTTCCAGGTTTGCAGGTACCCTGGGGGGCTTTGAGATTGGCCTCACCCAAACTCTGAAACCCTTTGAGCCCCTGGGTCCAGGCCCTGCTGATTCTGAGAACTGTTCCCTGCTCAGCAAAGCCAGACAGAGAGAGCAGGGCCCTGCTCAGACTCCATTTTTTACAATTTATTTACCAGAGTGTGGGTTGTAGTGGATGGTTCTTTTGGGAGGATATTGTCTGGCATATCCAGCACCTGGAGAGACTTGTCTTGCTTGTGGAAAATGGGGAAAGAATGGATATGGACAAATCCCAATGTGCTTGAGGAATGAATTATTGTATAACATGTAAAAATCGGTAAGGCTCAATCAGACTGGATGTGTACTGAGTTAAAAACTACACAGCTATAATGAATCCTTTTAAGAGAGAAAGGTAATGTGAGGATTCTTGTTTACTTGCAAATCATAATGGTGGAATGGCTAAAAGGGCTAATGGAATACTTGCTTTCATGAAAAGGCATTTAAAAATTCAAAGGCAAAGCAGGATTAAAATGTTATATTTAAATATATTTCCATCATACAGATTTGAATAGCTGCTTTAGAGAGGAAGTCCTTTGGGCTTTGAATCATCGTATTGTATATAACAGTAGGGAAAGAAACATTTTACATTTCCTTTTATGAAAAGAACTTTTAAGTAAAACATTCCTTAAGAATTTAGTGGGTTAATTCTGCCTCAAAGCGCATGCACAAAATACTGGCACAGGTATCAAATAATCAAATATTTTTTCTCCAGTTATAAAGAGAATGTAATTTTAAAAGTAGTGGTGATTTTCAGTGTTAATTTTGTTGTGATCCTGAAGAATTAATTTTATTTATCTTCTGGTCTTGACGATATTAATGTTGACAGCAAGATCAATAGTCAATGAAAGAAAAGAAAGCTAAGATTTGGTTTCAGATAAATTCCGATTGGATCCTAAACCACAGGGCCACAGACTGGACCTGTGGTTTCCAGTTCTGACAGATCCAATCTAAAAGTTGCATCACGGAAAGTTTTGAGATGGGTAAAGCAATTTTTTGCCCAACACTTTCAACATTATTATTATTATTAT
>VZTG01001907.1:139565-153020 GCA_013397845.1 Melanocharis versteri | reverse complement strand
GGTGCTGCCGGCCAGCGCAGCCCCGCCCCGCACCCTGCGGCGTGCCGGCTGGCCGGTTCTCTGCGCGGACAGGCGTGGGACTGACAGCTGTCTGTGTCTCTGACATGTGTCTCATATCCAGAGAAGGGCAACGCAGCTGGTGCAGGGTCTGGAGCGTGTGTCCTACGAGGAGCGGCTGAGGGGGCTGGGATGGTTTAGCCTGGAGAAGAGCAGCCTCAGGGGTTATCTTATCACTCTCTACAACTGCCTGAAAGGAGGTTGGAGCCAGGTGGGGGTCGGTCGCTTTTCCCAAGCAATCAGGGATAAGACAAGAAGACATAGTCTTAAGCTGCACCAGGGGACGTTTAGGTTGGACATTAGGAAGAATTTATTCAGAAAAAAAGGGTGATTAGATACTGGAAGGAGCTGTCCGGGAAGGTGGTGGAGTCCATCCCTGGAGGTGTTTAAGAAAAGACTGGACATGGCACTTAATGCCATGGTCTAGTTGACACGGTAGTCTTTTTTCCTAGGTTGGATTCAATGATCTCAGAGGTCTTTTCCAACCGAATTCATTCTGTGACTGCTACAGTGACTCAGGTGATACTAATTACACAGGCCTGCCCTGCAGGGTGCAAAACAGGGAGAGACAAAGAGAGAGAATGTTGCAACTGTTATTTGGGCCGTAACAACTGCTTGGGCACTGGTGCTGTTGCCTCAGTCATTATCCATGTTAAGCTGCAGGTATCGTATTGCCGAGCAATGAGACACTGTGATGAGGGCTCTGTGGTTAGTGTAGTCTATCTTGTTTGTCTAACTAGGTTGGTTTCATTAGAATGGTTTCTTGGCTGGTCTGGTGACCTATCCCTGCTGGTTGGGGGTGTCTCTGCATGGCATGGTGTCATCTCCTAGACCCAGTGTCCTGGTGACTGTGCACTGGCTTGGTTTGTGCTATGAATGGATGTTTGCAATACATACTCATCCTATTCACCCACTCCCCATCACTCTTCTGCTCACACAGAGGGGAGATAGGCGATGGGGATGGAAACAGAGCAGCTACAAATCAAAATCCAAGCCTTGGCTTAGTACCAGCAGGAATTAGATTTCAGACTCTACATATGTTGAGCATTTTGTAGGAGGATGGAGGTTATGCTCATAGTGGAGGAGTGCATCAGGGAGTTGCTCGTCTGAGCAAGGATACGAACAGAAAGAGACTGCTTTTGGTAATTGCTGGAAAAGACTGTGCCATAATGTTGGTACCATGGTGTTGGGAGAATCCCATCTTAAAAGTGGATTCTGTGACCCTTGCATCAAAGGTTTGGCTTCAAGTTATTTGAGTTTTTTTCTGTATGATGAAAGAAAAGGAGAAGGCGCTTTTTTCCACAGCAGGTTTGCTCTGCCAGGCTTGGGGCCAAATGTTCCTGCACTTTTTGCTGTCGCTATTCTCACCCTTTGCATCTTTTGAGACGGGATTTTGAAAAATAAGTTGAACACCAGATCAGGCTTCTCTTGAAAAGAAAGCCTTCCTCCCAGAGGATCTAGGATGCTCAGTTTTGCCTCTTCAATAGTGCGGTAGTTTGTATTGTATCAAGGTTTGCTTAGTTCTTGTTCGGCAATCCACAGATATCAATCAGTATGATTTTGTTTTTGCTAGATGCAAAAGACTACAGTCACGCAGTTTTTCCACCTTGTGACAAGGTTCAGTCATTAGTGGAAATGACGTTGTCCCTGTTACAATCCTCAGGTACAAGCAGGACCTACTCAGTTGCCTGCTCTCCTCAAAAACTCTGTGCATGCCCCAATCAAAGCCCATTTCCCTTCCTGAGACTGGAGTTGGTGTTTAACTTGGGATGTGTTGCAAACAAGCTGGCTATTATAGTTTAATAATTTACCACTTGACCTGTCACACCACAAAGCTGCTTTTGCCTTCCTCTCTAGAGTCAAACCCTCACACAGTGGTGTATGCATCAGCTGAGGCATGGTAATCCACTAAGCCTGTGATCATCTATGTGCACCTTCACATAGACACTTCATCTGCCCACATCTTTGGTACTTCAGAAATAAACTCACTCAAGAGTGCTAGGCTAAATGCAGTTATGTTAATAATCTCAGAACAATGTGAGTGTTTTGGGGGGGTAAAAGAAGTCCTGCAATAGCTAGACTTTGCTTGCGGATGAAGTCTCTTGACTTACTCGTTTTTCAGCCAGGCATGGCTTTTGAAAGGCATGTGGGGCAACATGTGAGGCACCAGTGTAAATAAAAGACAGAAGAATGTTTGGATGATGGACTTGTCCACAGAAAGACATGGTTCTCTGTGCTTCCCAGGAGCTGCCCTGAGAAGAGCAGCCTGGCAGTGCTGGAGTTGGGTAACCAGAGCCTGTGGCTTGGCCACCAGAGGCCGTGTGAGCTGGCATTTTGCAGGGAGTGACTGAATTCACCTGAATTCACCAATTCAGCTTGTTTGGAATTGGTACGCCTGGAGTTCAGTGAAGGCTCTCCAGCAGAAGCTAATTACAGAGTAATAAAGGAGGTGAGAAGCAGGTGCAGGTGCTTTTAGGGCTGATAGCAGAAACAGGCTGTAGATGATCAGTTTTCTTTCTCCCATCTTTCCCTAGGTTTCTGTGTCTTCAGAGAAGGCTGTACTGGTGTTTGGAAGTGGTAAGTAACACTAGGGAAGGGGAGGGATCAGATACAACATAATGTAATACAATGCCCCACCTAGAGAAGCCCTGACCAGTTGTACTTAGACCCTTAGACCATCCTCAAAAAAAAAAAAAAAAAGGTGCAAAAAGAGCTTGCTAATATTTCCTGCCTCTGATGCAGCAATGGAAAGCATTCCCCCACTTGGTAATGTTTACTTCTTACTGGTAGAGATTTGAGGTGCTGCCATAATATACACGGGTAAAGAATCCCGTGGTCTGCCTGGTCTGTTCAATGAAGCTAGCAAGATTGGAAACAGAAATGTTGGGCTCCAGCTTAAAGCATAAAAATGTTTTAAATACATATGTTTGTAACTACAAACCTTTCCTTGAGGTACAGGAAAAGGCTAAAAGGCCTTAATTTTGCCTTTGGCTATTGAGTTACTGAATCCTAATCTCATGTGTTTGTATGCTGTGTAGTCTGCATGAAAGCATGTAACCTCTGAGTGCTGCCTTGCCACCCCTCCATTCCCAGGGATAGAGATTTTGCTCAGACTGAGCCGATTTGGGGTAAATTGAATGTAAATCTTCCAATCTGCCAGTTCCTTATGGTTTATCCAGGAGCTCATGTTTGTATCCTAAAGCCATGTCATTTTTTGGCCCCCCCTCTAGCTTCAGAAGGTGGAACAGAAGATAGAAGAGAACTTGCTGTCACATGCAGAAGGCCAAAGTACCCAGCATTTCTGTCTGCATAATGAAGGAAGCTAAAAACACAGAGAGGTGACAAGCTGGACGTGCCTTGGCTCAGGACATCTGGATTCTTCAAAGCTAACTCTTTTCAGGTGAGTGTTACCTGCACAGAGGCCAATTGCCAGTTGATGGGATAGTTTACTGAAAACAGGTCTTGCCTACTCCTGCACACTTGTAACCACAGTTACTACAGGGAAGATTTTTAAGGCTGCAGGTTGGGATCAAGGACAGTTCTTGTTCTTTGCTGATTCCCATCGCCTGGCACTTCAGATTAAAACTCGTTTGCAAATCATGAGAAGAAACATTTCAGATTTGAGACTTAACTGTGAGTGTGCTCAATTGCTTCTCAGGGTGTCAGCTTTTGTGTGTGCATGTAAGGTGTAGGTATATGCCTTCAGCCATGGCTTCATGTGAATGTGCCCTTTGGGGTCTTCTCAGCAAGCCAGAGACACTGTATTTGCTCCTGTTTTTGGAAAATGTTAGGTGCAAGCTCCACTGAAGATAGGGCAGCTCTGTAACTTGGCTTCTGATTCAGAGTTGTTACTCAAGTCTGGCTTGATGGCTCTGGCATTCCTCAGCCCCTGAAAGTTTTGAATTTGTACAGAGTGACATCTGCTTGTCTGTGGCAATATGAGAGTATCAAGGGTGTCATCTCTTGTTTGGGCTTTGCCCAGCTGATGGCATTTGTTTGGAAGCAAGCTCAGTGGATTTGTGAGGGACTCTTGAGGATACTGGTTATGCCAAGCAACTGTGGGGTTTATGTATTTCTTTCCCCCTGTAGTAGAATAGAGATTAATTTCCAATTAAGTAAGTGGTCCTTTTTCGCCTCTTCCTTTTTTGTCCCTTCCTTTTTCCCCTCTTCCTAGTACAGGGTGTACAGTAGATGCCTGGCTTATCACACCAGGCCACTCCTGCTCTGTTGGCATTGCTTCAGTTCCTTGCGTTGCAGTAAATAGCTGATGCTATGTAATACAGACAGAGCTCCCAGGATTTGCATGGGCTGGGGTTAGAAACAATCCTTTCTGTTAAAGAGAGGCAGCAGGGAAAGTATGGGCAGGCTCGATGATAGGGAACACGAGACAGAGAGAAGGCTGTAACTGGTGAGAGATGCTTGCTGCATTGGCACAGGACCCAGGGCTGTGTCGGGGTGCCCAGTTATTCCTGCCAATGCCTAGCGTGTCTTTGATGGTACCATAGGTAGATGCTGCTGGCATTGTAGCTGTTCATAGCCTCCTCAGGATGTGAGAATACCACAGATGTTTCATTAGCTGTATTCTCTTCTCTCTGAATGGATACACTATTTTTCTGGTGGGGGAAAGGTGGCCTCTTACCCCCCATGTCCTCAAATTCTGTGAAGTTGCAGTAAAAGAGCTGAACTCATATCTGCCCCTCCTCCCTGATTTTTAAAACCACTTCAAAGGTGAGCTAGCAGACGACTGAAGCGACCGGTTCCGCCAGGCTCATTGCTGCTCACCTTTCCTGCCGCTCCTCCATGGAACAAAGCACAGTGTTTCCCTTTGATTTCCCACTTTGAAAGCCATAGGGGACAGAGTCTGAAACGGCCCACAACTTTTTTAGTGTCTCTTCTCTGGTACCTTCCTGAAGTGCTGGGTGGATCAGGACAGGACTCCAGGAAGGAGACCTGGCTTGCGGCTGAATTGGCCATTGGGATGCTCCACTCTCCTGGGTGTTGCAACTGGCATCCCCCAGGTTTGTGGTTAGTGTGAGGTAACACTGCAGAGACAGGGGGAAGGAGCCGCAGTGTCTGAGAGTCAGTTGCTTTGACTAACACACGCAGGGGTTCCAGAGTCCAACCTGGCTGCCCGTCACCAGCAGTACATGCCACCTTCTGGCATAGCTACTGCCCCAGGGACAGAGGGGTCTGCCCTGTTCTCCATTTCTTTGCCAAGAAGAGATGGCACATGGCAGAGTGGAGTGCATACTGCCAGTCTCCTGCCAGGCAGGGAGGAGAAAAGCAGTGAGTTTGAGTGCATCAGCCAGTGCCCAGTGCACAGGCTGCTTGCCCTGTCTGAAAGGGATTGTGTCACAAGTGTGAGGCTTGATGAAGAGGAGAGGAAAGCAGGGCTTGTTTTTGCGGTGTGAGTTTCTTGACTTCCTTCTGTGCCGTCAGGACTGGAGAGGTTTGCAAAGCTTTAACATGTAGGACTGTCATTTGCAAGCAGACAGTGATGCAGCCCATCCCTGGCCTGGTACAGACTACGTAATACTGAATCTACAGCCCCATCTCAGTGTCCCAGAGCTCTCTTAGCAAAATACAAACAGATCTTGTCTCTGCTCAGCTTACAACATGACAGGATCATGCCTTGCAGCAGTGCAGCTGCACGGCACATGCATGGTATTTAGTGCAGGTGCTGCAGGTCTTGGCTGTGATGCTCAGAAACAGTGGTATGCTGACTCAGTGCAGGGAGCAGTAGGATAATAAAGCAGTAGGAATTAGTCGTGTTGAAGGAAGTACCCGATGACAGTCTTCAGTAAAGGTTAATTAATCTGATCTCTGTTATTCTGGTGAAACTCTCCATGCTTTACAGTCACTTTTGTATGTGTTGTGAAGCTGCAAAATCAAGAGGAAATCTCCTTTGGCTGCTGGTTCAGGGCCAGGCTGGATGCCTGTATAAGGCTGCTTATGTGATGGTGTTGAAAATGCGAACACATTTGTGTGTGTGTGTGTGTTTTCATGTGTTTTTGTGTGCTTCCCTCAGACCCCAGGTGCGAGAATTGATGCTGGAACATACTCAGCTGCTTACAACAGGATGACCCACGTGTTGGGGCTTAAGCCTCTGTGTAAGACCACTCTCTGTGATTCAACCCTGCTCATCCTGCTAGTTGAGAGTCACTGAGATTAGGAGGAACAGATCAGTGAAGGTTTAGTCTGACAAAAACCATTCTCTTAACACTGCTGCTTGAAACAGGGATATTGTATCTTTAAGACACCCCCTTCTCATTCCCCTAATACCTCTAGGCCTCTGAATGATTCTGGAGGAGAGGATCAGTGCAGGAGTTTAAGGCATCTTTCCCTGCCCTGCTGCACTGCTCACTTGCTGCTCCGAAGGCTGTGCTTTGCTGTTTCTATGGAAACCATTAGTTGCTAAGCAACTGGAGCATCATCTGTGGTGAGCCCTCGCATCTAATTATCCCATCACAGTGGCTGAGAGGGGCTGAGGGGGGTATTAACTCCTCTACCATGGCAGATCCATTGACAACACTTTAGTTGCATTTAAAGGGACATTGTCTCCCTTGTGCCACACTTATGAGGAGGAATAGGGTTTTCTGTGAGCAGCAGACACACTGTCTCCTGGCATGCTTGGAGCTTCCGTGCCCTTGTATGGAGCTCTGCAGGGAGCTCTTCTTTCTGTTCAAGTTATGCATGATGGACTTAGCTGTACATTTAGATCATGCAGTCTTTGCCTTGTGGACTGTGTCTAGGCCATACTTATAGTCATTTGTGTATTTTTTTTTTTTTGTGTTGTGATCACCTCGATGCTGCACTTACTGTCTCTGTCCCCAGAGCCTGATGTCATCTGCTCTGTGAGGTATTGCTAATTC
Source organism: Melanocharis versteri (assembly GCA_013397845.1). NCBI lineage: Eukaryota > Metazoa > Chordata > Aves > Passeriformes > Melanocharitidae > Melanocharis > Melanocharis versteri. The sequence continues at coordinate 146,091 of VZTG01001907.1, read as the reverse complement.
TTCAGAACTCAGCAGTAGAAGAGTTGGGCAGCTCTCTGTCTTCTGTCTATCTGCAAACATTGCGTAGCTTGGTATTCAGTTCTGTATTACCTTACTGTTTGCTTCTGGGAGGGATAGAGATTGTCATCAAGGAGCACTGAAGGCCTGAGGGGTCAAGTAACAACTGCAGAAAACTTCATTTTCCAGATCTCTGTAAGTGGACAAAGCCACTGGCAGCCTGGTGAATTTTGCACATTCAGATAAAATAGTCAATCTGAGAGCCGATTCTGATTTTCGGTTTGCAAACACAGGGTTGATGTAGTGTGGGACTCAGTGTCCCTGCTGTGACAGATTGCATCTGAATGAGGTTTCCAGATTTTTGAGGAGAGCGGTAGTCGTTTGAGTTACCTTCAGGCAAAAGCTTGAGTTTAGTTAAAGCCTGACTGCACCAGGTCTGTGCTTGGATACATTGTATCCATTTCTTGCCTGCTCTCGTCAAGATTGATAGGGACTGATTCCTCCTCAGTTTTCACTTTCTTCCAGAAAATGGGTGCTTTGTGATTTACTAAGGTGATTGCTTTTCTAGTGGCCGAATCAGTGAGAGAGAGGAGGTCTATTAAAAAGTTCTCCTATTTTTTTACTGCCTAGATCTGTGAGCCAGCTGAGAGATACTGCAAAGCTCCCTAGCAGCGTTTGCTATGCTTTGTATGGACAGGGAGAATATAGCTTCAGCAGGAGGGTGGCCCAGTCTTACTTCTGAAAACAAGAGAATCCCTAATACCTCCCCAAACTGACTTTTTTCCTGTGTCCACCTTTGAATTGTAATGTCTTTCATTGCAGCCAAAGCCTTCAGGCACTATCCAGCCCTGGCAATATGTCGTGCCAATGTGTTAGTTAGCAGTGCTTCCACCCCTCCCCATTGGCACAGGAGCAGAGCATGTGGCTCTCCAAGGACTGAGTGACCCGGGGCTAGGTGGGATAGGGTAACTTGAGAAGATGGAGCAGGTGCCCCCCTGCCTTGCTCTCAGACTAGACAGATGATGGTGATTATTATTAAGAGCTCTTGTAATGATCTCAGGGAGGGGCAAGTGGAGGAGGGAGACATATTTTGTCACAAAAATGGGAAATGTAATTAAAGTCCATATGTTAATTAAGAGCTGAAGGGGAGAAATGGATGGATTTCTTCCTGAAGTCTCATTGGCACTGGCAGTTGGACACTCTGCATAGTACTAATCAGTGAGGAAGAAAGGCTTTGGAGGAGAGGCATGAAGGAGAGAAGTTTTGCACAGAGGCTCCCATGGCTTTGAACAGAGCATATAGTGTCAAGGAAAAGTTTTGTTTTCTACAGCCAAGGCCAGGAAATTGAAAAGAGGAACAGCATCCAGAACCTTTTGCATTTGGTTCCTTGGTGTAAATTGGCAGTGTCAAGAAGAGTTGGTCCAGGCCTGATCACCCATGTGTGTTTTTCTCTGGCCTGCCTAGGCACCTCCCTCAGACAAGAAGTGGATGTGAGAGAGTTCCTGAGCTCCTGCTGCCCCATCTCAGTGGGCATTTCAGCCAAGCACAAATCTAGTGCAGCTCCTGGGACAGCAAGCGAGGATATCCCACAGCTCCGTGCAGATCAGGGCAGCTGAAACCTACTCATCTGCCCCTCTGGAAACATGTGAGATGGCTAATCAGGTGTAGGTCCCTGGTGGTTTCAGATGCTCTAATATGGAATTTTATGCTTGCTTTTCTCTAACCAGTCAGAAATCTACGAAATTACAGCCCTGCTTCTCTGACAGGGCAGGTACAATGGGAGGACCTCACAGGTTTGGGTCTTTGACTCTTTTGCCACATGGGAGAGATCTGCAGAAACGCATTTGGAAATATCTTCCCTCTTTGTAGCTTGGCACTAATGCGTTTAACAGGGGGATCCTCTGCTCCTTCAGCTGTGCCAGAACCCCATTACCACAGTCTGGGGAAAGGAGTTGACTACTACATGTGCCCTGTCGGAAGCTCAAGCACTGTATGGGAAGTGGAGTGGGAATGAGTAGAGGGGCTATGAGTGTGATGCACCTGCTTACGAGAAGGTACTGCAGAATTTGAATGTATCTGCGAGGAAAGAGGGTAGTGGTCTGTGTGTATATGATGCTGTTTAAGGGAATAGAGGATAGTTCTGCTTCTTTGCAAAAGTGAGAAGAAGGTTGTCTGTGTGCAGAACTTAAGGAAACTGTTCAAAATGTAGTTTGCCATATGCTGGGGACTCACAGGGGCCAAGGGAAGAAAGTGTGCGAGCCTCTGACTCATACATGATGTCCTAGAGTCAGGAAGGAGTAATCTAAAAGCTGCTTGAGCCATGTGCTGCATCTTAATAAGGGAGGCAGCACTCACAAAAATGCTGCAGCTCAGCCCCTGCTGCCCAGCTTTGCTACCAGTGTGGCTATTTCCCTGCAAAGACCAAAAGGGCTTGTGCTGTCAGATTGTGCCTGAGGACTCGTGCAGAACAGTTAGTGTGCCTCCTGATGCCATCCAAAGCTAGGTGGAGTGCTCTCTTTGCACGGGTTTCTCGGTGGAGAGCAGCAGCCCCCCTCTATTCGAGCACAGGCACCTCTATTTGAGCAGAGCATGGCATCAGGCAGAATCAGGGCAAAATTTGAGAAAGTGCCAAGCACAATGAATTTGATTCATAAAATTGCCCATGCTTCTCCTAGTGGAAGAATACCCTGCTGGAGCAGCACGTGTAAATACACAGCACCATTGCACAGTAGTTGGGACAAAGAAATTGGAGTGAGGCAAGGAAATTTGGAAGATAGAAAGTCACTGTTAAAGTTGGGATTTGGACAGAACACTGAGTTAAGCAGTGAGACTCCTGGAAAATGTTAGGGGATTTGTAATCGCTTGTTTAAGAATGGTGCTTGAAGTATTGCAGTTCCTTCCAGGTGACCGGCTGGGTGGAATGTTTCCCAGCTATCGGATGGCCAGCAGTGTTTGTAGTTTGCTCCCTGATCCAGAAGTGAAACTGGGGAATGTCTCGCTCTGTCTGCTGGGCTACACTGCATCCTTGTTCTTCCTTTTCACGCTTGTGCCCTCTCTTTTGTTTTTCATTTCCTTTTGGCATCTTGGGGCTTAAAGCACTTCCAAGAGGAATTGACGTTAGGAGAGCAGCCGCTAAGAAAGCTTGCCAAATGCTCTACATTGGCTGACAGCTCTTCTCAAAACCAGATGGTTACTAATTAAAGGGAGTCAAGTGGGGAGGCTGCATTGGCCTTTCTATTTTCTTTTCCTTCCTTTGAATAACAGAGTTTGTGACCTTGGAGAAAGGTTGTGTTCCTGTCTTTCCAGGGAAGTCCTCTTCTAGTACTTGTAATCTGTGGCGATCCTAGTGCTGTCTGCTGGGTGCAGGATCTTTGAGGAGCAGGTTGACTGTGTGCTCTAAGCACAAGGTAGCTGCCATGGGTAGTAGGACAGAAATGCAGTTGTAAAAAGAAAACATAAACTGGGAGAGGAAAATGAAATATTGGGAAGAGCTCTTCTTGGACATCTTTTGTAAGACTTTTACTTGAAGCCTTATATTGTCAGTAGAAGAAAGACTGATGTCATCCTCAGGGAACTTCTTGTTCCTCAGCCTGCTGCACCTTTCACACAGAGGACCCCTTTACATGGCCAATCTTAGGCCATCTGTGTGCATGTGGGCTGCTCCGTGTGGCTTTTCTCCATGGTACTAGGAGCTGAATGGCTGGGAAGATGAAGGGCAAGCACATGCTTCTTTTATTTTCAAGAACATTTGGTTTCTAGAGCCAATCTTAACAGATGCACTGTCAACACTTAACGATTCAACCTCATGTGGAAGAACTTGGTATGAAGAAAACTGCATTGGCAGTAACAAACACCTCCCACTTCAATTCATCTCCAAGAAAAGTGTAGCAGTTTTGTCTTGATTATATTCCAGAACTATAGTCCTCCACAGGTGCCCTTGCTGAAATCTTGCTCCTCCCCTCTGCCACTGTCCTTTCCTCCTTCAAATGCAACCTCTTGCCTAATTTAAGTAAATATGCTGTACTGGAAAACACCAGGGCACAATTACTTAAGGAGCAAAGAAGTGAACAAATGCCAATTCATTAAAATATGTCATTGTAATTGCTTGAAACTTTCTGTGCGTGCTCTTAATCTGCGAGGTCAAAGCACAAATTTTCTGAACAAAGCAAAAGACAGCAAGAAGGTGACAGTCGAGAGCCTGGAGCAGCATCTCCTGCCTTCCTCTCAACCACACAGCAGTCACCACACCAGCTTTCTCGCAGAAACAGGCAGGAAATCTCTCAGTGCGTTGGTTTAGCACAGCCTGGTTCTTTGGTGGGGTGGGGGGGAAAGCCACAGAGGTGGCCTCTGTTAGAAGCTGCTAGAAGCTTCCACTGTGTCCAACAGAGACAGCCTCTGATGGCTCTGGAACAATCTTCCCAACCTGAGAGAGGACTTCAGCATTTGGGGCGCTCTCTGGATCTGTCTCTCCTGCACTGCCTAGGCTGCTTGCTACAGACTATATGCCAGTGCTTTCCAGCCTGGAAAGAGTTAAATCTCAAAAGCCCCTCCTGGGGTTTTGCTACTTCTTTTCATCTCTGTTTTACTTCCTCAAAGACAGAGATCAGCTGTCTGGATCTGGCTTGACCTCACAGCAAAGCCCACGGCCACACTGCAGCACAGATTGCCTGTCTGCAGAGGGACACACATATTTGCTGTGCTGGAGCCCTTTTGGAGGTGGGCATGAATATTTCATGACAGGGAGAGGATGCTTCAGCAGCATGATGCAGATGTGGATTTGCACTGTGCGGTAAGGGACAAAGGAGAACAGACCCCGGGTCAGCATCTCCAGCTCCCAGGAGGTCCACTGAGAAGAGAAGGCTCCCAAGGGTAAAGGGACCTCCTGGGCCCACTCACCTTTTTTCTGCAAGGCCAATGGTACAATGAGCCACAGGTGGTGCTAGCAGCTCCTGCACACACCTGCCATCCTTTATCTGAATGCAATATGCCAGCAGAGAAAACTGTAGGTTGGCTTGACCTGGTGGGGGATAGCAGGGCAGCTCTACTGGTCTCCAGGACATCCACAGTACCTAAGACCCTGTCAGAATGCTACACCAGATCCAAAATGCAAGAAGTAACCAAATGGTCATTCTTAACTGGAGCCCAGGTTTCTAAAGAGGCACAATATCCAGCTGGAACCAGAAAAGACATCTCATGGGGGACTGGACTGCATTTGGTACAAACTGTATAATAGATGCTCTGTAGACACTCAATACAACTTCCTCCATTCAAAAGGAGAGTGAGGTTTGAGATTCTGTTTGGACTCCGCATGTGTAGAGTGGGTCCTGTCTGAGAGTCTCTGAAAGTCTGGCACAAAAGGAGCACTTGTGTCTCCAGAGTACATGCAAAGAGCAGAAAGAAAATGGACTGAACAACACAACATAGGACTACGTGTGGAAGAGCTCAGCTCGTCTCAAAATCTTGAGCCTGATTTAGCAGCAATATGATCAAGGGTCTACTACTGAAGTGTATTCCTATCTGTCATCTTGTGTGGAAAGAACAACCAGGCATTCTGGTTCAAGTCCCCCAAAATCCAGCAAGCAGCAGTGATGCAAACGCGTGGATGCTGATCTTGCAACCTGAGGCCAGACACACAGCCCTCCTGCAGCTCTGGCATTGCCTCCCACCAGGGACATCACGTGGTTCTCAGTGTCCACGACTCATAGAGGACAGTTGTAAAGTGTGTTAAGGTACCTGTTGCACAGGTATTCAGGAAGGGTCATCTATGCAGGAAATCATGATCTAACGGTCTAAAGGACGTAATCTTAAGCTGCAGGAGGGGACGTTTAGGCTGGACATTAGGAAGAATTTCTTAAGCGAAAGGGTGATTAGACTTCAACGGGTGACTGGACTGCCCAGGGAGGTGGTGGAGTCACCATCCCTGGAGGTGTTTAAGAAAAGACTGGACATGGCACTTAGTGCCATGGTCAAGTTGCCATGGTTGTGTTTGGTCATAGGCTGGACTCAATGATCCCAGAGGTCTTTTCCAACTCAGTTGATTCTGTGATTAAAGTGCCAGCTGTGCACTGCTGCTGTTAGTGGGGATGGAGGGTTTGTTTAGCTCCTCATATTCTAGCACAGAGACAAGGATAATATTGCATGCTGTGGAAATCTATTTCCTTGCTTCTACACTTGCGCGTTAAAGCCCCATTCGGCATTTGTCACCAGAGCCACGGTTTCTCCTTTTCCTGGTAATTAAAACATCCTCTTCTGCTGTGCACACGCTGCTCTTCTGTCATGCACAGCCTCGGAGATGGCTGCATCTCCTTTGCATCATCAGGGGGAGGAAGTGGGGGAAATACAGTAAGGCAACGTGTTTTCTGGTGTTTCTTGTCCCAGCTGTAGTGCTGCCTCTCGGCATCAGGAGTATAGAGGGCCAATCTGGCTGCGGTGAGGCCGCCCGGCAGTCCCCACACGGGCCCGCGGAAGGGCCGGGCCGTGTCCGCGCTGCCCCGCCCGCCGGGGGAGCCCGGGGCGCTGCCCGCGGCTC
>VZTG01001907.1:33097-132511 GCA_013397845.1 Melanocharis versteri | reverse complement strand
CCGGCGGGCTCGCCCGGCCTACCCTGAGCCGCTCCGCCGCCGCCGCCGCCGAGGTGAGTGCCCCGCCGAGCCCGGGCAGCCGCCGTCCCATTGTTCCGCCCCGGGGGGGAGCCCGGGCTCCGCGCCGCCCCCGCACCGACCCCTTGCCCCGCGCAGCCGGGCCCGCCTCGGGGCTGTTATCCGGACAGAGGGGCGGCCGGGAGCCGCCGTCCGAGCCGGAGACTCCGGGCCAGCCGCCGTACCACCGCTCCCGGGGGCGGCGATAACTTGACGGGGGGACGGCGCCGGCCTCAGCTCGGCCTACCCGCCGGCTGGAGATGAGCTGTCAGTGCCCCCGCTTGCCTTGGACATTGCCCCTGGTCCGCGGGAACCTTCCCGATTCTCTCTCACGTCTCGGGGACCGTTCTTCCCAGGTCCTTGTCACCCATTGCTGCTGCGGCCGCAGGCGATTCCTCGAGGACAAAAGTGCCTCGACTGGGGCTTTTCTCTAGGTGCAAAGAACTTATTCGGGTTGCGTCTGGTTTTACCGGAGCTGGTCTAGATTTTGCAAGACGTTATCGGTGCTGTTGAAGCCCCAGGGAGGATTGGAACTCGCCACGTTTCACGTGGGTTTAAACAAACACTCCTGTCAGGGCCCATCCTAACTGTCAGGGGAGACCTCTCCCTTCTCTTTGCGGTGCTCTAGTCGATAGGCTTCGGTTCCCTTTTGAGATAAATCAGGCATGTTGTCAGCTTGGAAGAAAAATGAGAGATACACCACATGTACGTATTTTCCTTGCGCGCAGAAAGGAACCGGTGTAACAAAACCTCCCCTGCGTTGTATTAGGGACGTGTCTTTAGCAGGTGGTGAACTTGTTCCAGGCCCGCTCTGCTAGCAACCACTTGCTGGAATAGAACTGCAAGAAGGATGCATATCTGAACACATAAGTAATGCTACATGACAGGGCAGGCTGTTGTGTTGTTGTGTGCGGCAGCGTCTGCACGCCTTGGGGGCAGCTCTGTGTGACAGGGTGTCAGGCTGCGGCAGCATACGGTTGTGTCCTGGCTCTGCCAGGCAAAGGGCTGCCGACAGCGTGGCACAGAGGACAACCACGCACCTTTGGCTGCGGAGTGATGCTACAGGAGCCTTCGCTGCGCGCTCTTGACCTGCAGAATCTGTTCTGCTAATGTGGCTACCACTCATTTCCCTGCCTGCCAGTTTCATGCCAGGCATGCGGTAATGACATGCAGCTCCTTCCATCTATCAGTCACATACAGGGGTTGTGTGCATGCCTTGCTTTGCTACTGTGGTGGCAGGAAGGATAAGAACAGTGAGTTACCGAGGAAGTGATTTGCCCAAGGTCACTTGGCAAGGCTGTGTTGGTGCTGAATCAAGACCTCCTTTGATTCTGGTGCCTGTGATAATGCTGGCTGCCACCACACGTGGGTATGTAATACACACCCAAGGCTGGTACTAGTGCAAAAATGTCCAGGTCGATGTTGTTGCCTGATTCTCTGTGGTGGAAAGATGAGTGTATCAGTGTGCTGTCTCTACAACAGCTGTCTGCTGCATTGAGACTTTTTGCAGAGCATACATAACCTAAGTGCTGAAGAACCTTTTTGTTTGTTTTTTAATGTGTGTCTTGCCATTTTAGCAGAGCAGATGGTGGGATTGGTTGCTCCTTACCACCCTGACCTGCATCTTCATTACCTAGAAAGTCCGTTTCCTCTTTCCAGATCCCTGCCACCAGAAAGAAATAAACAGGCAGCAGCTAAAGGAAAGCCTGCTTTGAAACTAGAAACCACAGTTGTTGTTCAGTTGAAGAAAGTAAAATAGTTGTGTTTTGTACTTTTAAGTCCTTTTGCATCTCACCATGTTGCTGTTGGAAGGTGGCTCTCTGGCCACTGTGTGATAGAAGGGACAGACAGCTGCATGAAACAACTGGGCCATCACAAAGCTGGACATAGCAAGCTCACTGGGCTATGCTGCTCCAGGGCAGCTGCCAAGGATGCGCTGGAGTTGCACTTTGGTTCCACGCTAACTCTAGCCCGCAAGCTGTGGACTTTGCTCATACTGGCCTGGAGTTTCTGAGGTCTGAGCTCAACTCAGCCTTTGACTTTTCTATCGAGTTGTCAACCCAGCTGGCATCATGTCCTCCATACTTGCTGTTTTGGGGAGAAAAAAACTTTGCTTTTTCTTCTCTCCGCTGCTGTTCGCTCCAGCTGAGAACACTGTGAGTGCTTTCCCTTCTGTCAGTGCTTGCTGTGTGGAGGGATGTGGAAAGGAGGGGTACCTGGAGAGGAGGCTCTTGGTTCCCTCTGTGGGGAACATCAGCGGTGTCCCAATCGGTGGCTGTTTCTTACTGCTGTAGAGACGTTACTCTTTTTTACTCTGGTCATGTTCAGCTGGTTTCAGGGTCCCAGGATGGGACCTGGGATTGTTTTCTGTCTCTTTCAGCCCCATCTCCTGTCAGTACAGTGATCAGCACAGAATTGGCGTCAGAACAGCCCTTGCTTCTTTGCCCTGTCTCAGGTGATTGCATCAGGCTTTGCTGCTGCTAGGAGGGAAAGTTTGTAGTGGTCAAAGCACTTGAGGATGTGTCTGTGTTCCTCGAATGTCCAGATGTGCTGCTGTAATGGGTTTTAATCTGCTCAGGTCTAGTCATTTCCTGGAGATGGCACAGGCTGGCTTCCAGCACTTAATTCCTTAGGGCTCCATCCAGTTTTAAATACCCTGACTGACAGATCTCTCAAGGTGGTCTCTTCTGGGAGAATAAGTCCCATGTGGAAAGGCACAAGTTTGCTGTTCCTGTCTGTGAATGCATCAGCGGTCTGTTCCACCTGTGAGCCTGCTCGTGAGCTTCTGTCACTGCCTCCTCCCAGGGATGTCGGCTGTCCCCCAACAGCCAGGCAGAAGCCCAGAGCTTGCTCTGAAAATGTCGTTTTCATCGTGCTGTTGCTCTTTTGGCAGATACCCAGCATCGTGCCAGTGCCCTGGATGGGGGGGATGGGGGCATGGGGGGTGGGAGAGAGGGCACATGGGAGACTTGTGCTGTGTTTGACTACTTTTGACTTTATTAACAGGAAACATGGTGTGTAGATGCATGGATATATAATATAATGCAGGGTAGAGATATCATAGTGATATGATGTACAGATGCAGCAATATTTTGTCAGTGTTATTTGAGCTGAAGTGCAAGGAGGATTGCCAGCACGACTCTTCTGGAAAATCAGAATCTAATGCAGGTCAGGACTTGGTGTCAGTCAGCTCTCCTTTCCTCCCAGGAAGATGTTGACTGGCAAATGCATTTTCTGGTGATCTCGTGTGTGGTCCTGTGTTTCCAGAGGGTGGTGGGAGCTGTGGATTCTGATTTTATGTAGTTGATCTCCATGAGGTTTAGCTGCCCTGTGAGGTTTCTCATAGCGCTGAAGCTGTGGAAAAATACACCCGTCTTGGAGCAAGGGGCTTAGGAAGTGTTGCAGCTGCTTTGCTTCTCAGTTGTGCATCTTCAGCAGCTCTGTGTGGTGCAGATTGTGAGGATGGCTACAGTGATATTCCTCAGTTCTTCTCGACTTCTGTTTTGCAGTTGTATGCTGATTTCCAATGGGCCAGTCTTTGCTGCTTTGGTTTGGCTTCCTTTCTTCACCGCCCCTGGCAGCTCTGAGTGGAAGGTGCCCAGGAACTGTTACTGGAGATTGGTGGGCATGGTTTCTGTTGCTGTATTTTGCACTTCATCAGCCTCTCCTGGGCAGGCAGCACCAGCCAAACCACATGGTATGGATGAGAGGCACCCTTCTTTCTTCCGTGGTGCCTGTTGCAGGTCATCTGCTTAGTACCAGACCCTTCCTGGGAACAGGGAACTGGTTTTGTTTTCTTCCTACCTGATCTTCTATGAAACTCAGAGGTGGAGAGGGTGATGGGTTTTGTTCTAATTGGGACCAGTTAATGATGGCATTTGCAGTTGCCACAGGGTTATACTCAGCAGGAGCTAGTGTAGGGGAAGCAGTTAGTGTCACTGGCACCTGCTTCTGATTTAAGAGAAAGCCATGCTATGGAGGGGCAGCTTGTCAGGAGTCCTGCTCGTTCCCTGCATCCTTGGCCAGCAGATCAGTGCTTATTGGTCCCCAGGGCAGCCTGGGCCATGGTGTGGCAGGAAGATGAAGCATGGGTTGTCTTGGCATGGCTATCTGAAGCCTGTACTAAGCCTTGGAAATGGGCGTGCTGCTGTTGGGCATCCTGACTGGCTCCAAGTCCTGCTTGCTTGGGCCCAGACCTGATGTTGCTGCTGCTCCTCTTCCAAGGCATGGGATGGGCCATCTAAGACAATATGACTCCGAAATGGACAGGGTTGCCTTGATGCCAGCCTTAACTGTGCACTGGAGGAAGCAGTGTGAGGATAATGGGCTGCACTGCCCTGAAGAGAGAAATGGGAACCTGTTCTGCTCTTGCTGAGTGTGTGTCCATGCTGGGCACAGTCAGTGCAATGAAGCCTGCTTCCCACTTGCTCAGCTCTTTATGGAGAGGTGGTCTGGTTCTTTGATAGCTATTGGTGTCTGGGCACAAGTGGCTTCCCTGTATGCTGGTATCCTTGCTGAATTGTCAGATGGGTGCATCGGGCAGTGGTTTCCAGCCCCTTTTCCACTGCGTGTGATGGGAGGGCAATGCCTTCACCTGGCATCATCCTGCTGCATCTTTCTGGGCAGCTCTAGGCAGAGGAACATGCAAGCTATGCCTGGGCATCTTTGGGAGACAGGACTTCCCCAAAGCAGGCAGCTTGTCTGGCAGCTTCAGCTGGAGCCACTGGAGAAAACAGCACTTTCATGCTGGGTTTTTCTTCCCCCAAAGAGCTGGAGCTATGTTTGGGTGTTGGGTTTTTCAGCCGCGACTCAGGATGCCTAGAATCCCAGCTGGGGGATAATGGGGAGCCTCTTCTGATGTTGGGGTAATAGCCTCAAGATGGCTTTAGGACTGTGCTATGCACTGTGCCCAGAGGTGGGGCGTCACCCTGTTTGGTGATGAGCGCTGCTGGAGCCAAGTCCTGGGCCAGAAGCCAGGTTTGTGATCCATGCCAGAGAGGGCGAGACTTGGAAAGCAAAGCAGAGCTCCTCCTGAGTGAGAGATGGACTGAAATACTGAGCAAAACCACAGAGTGCTCCTTGTTCCTGCCTATGCCTACTTGTCTTCTTTCTTCCCAGAGTATGTGGGAGGCCACAGGATAGATCTACTAAGGAGCAGGAGGGCTGTGCTCCTCAGGCACATCTGCATCATTGTGCCTCTTCAGGGTGCTGGTTGGGGTGGTTTTTTTCAGTTTTATTTTTTTGTGATTTTTTTCCCTTTTAACCCTGCCTCTGGTATTCCTGAATCTTCCCCATCCTTGCTGCTACTGGTTTAACAGCCACCTCCTTGCAAGGTGTGCTGTCCAGAGCAATGCTGTGTTCAGTTGCACTGCTCTTTCTGTCACAGGTCAGCTGAGCAGCTTTCCTTTTTCTTGCTCAGCTCCTACTCCTGTGGCCGAGAAGGGGAATGGGCCAGGGTATGGTTTGTGTAGAAGATGCTCTGTGGCACTGACTGTTTACAGATTCTGGGCTTCTAAAAATGTAAGCACAGGAAATGCCAGGCTGTGCTGGGGTTTGTGTGAGCAGTGTGGCTCCTATATGCTGGGTGTCTTGCAGCCTCTGGCCACAGCAATCTTCTGCCCTGTGACAGGACAGAAGAGGTTTTAAGCACTCTGCAGAACCAAGGGCTTGCGCTTTTTTACCTCCAGAATAGAGGCTGGCAGGAAAAGTGAAAGGAAGTGACTTAACCAAAGACAGGAAGGGAATATGTGGCAGAGCTAGGGACAGAAGCCAGGATTCCCAGTTCCTGCTCATCACTCCTGCTCTGCTGCCTCCGTGGGTCTCAGCCTCCTATTCAAAGCATTAGCAGGGTTTTCTACTCCTCTGAGAAGCTGGAGGTCAGGAACTCTTCTCTTGAAGTATCTTCAATGCTCGGTGCATCTTTGAGTTTTCTGGTAGGATTTGCCCAGCTGAAGTTAGAAACCTATGACTCCTGTGATGACAGCAGAGTTGAAAACTATGTCCTTGGCTACCAAGTGAAGCTTCTGGTTCTCCAGGGAGCACCGTGGTCCTTGTCCAGTGTTCACCCTGCAAAGAAATGCTGTTCTCCAAGAATGCTGTGCCCTTGTTTGGAGGGCCATACCCAACTTTCTCTTAAGAGTTTATGTTAAGAGTCCTGTTTCTCTCTGCTTGCAGTGTATCCCCTGCTGAACTTTGCTTCATGAACGGTCTTCCTTGACTTGCTACCCAGAGCATGGTACCTGTCTGATCAGGTCTGCATCAGTTGCCTAGTTCTGCAGGCTGGGACTCTGGAGCATTGCAGTCTTCCTAATAGAAAACAAAATCTTAATATACTCTTTGGAAGAAAGATCCTGCTAAATAGCTGTGTATCAATGAATAGCTGTACTCTCTTTCAGAGGGGCAGGGGCTCCAGCAGTGGGTACAATGACTGTTGCTTTGTTCTTTTGCCGTGCTGGGCTTCAGGCCTCTGGAAGGGCTGCAGCTGTGAGAGGATGCTGGCTTATAGAAAGGTGGCTTATAAAAGGCAAGGGTCCCAACAACCCACACTGTAGGTCTCCTTGCTGAGGGTGGGGAGGAACTGGGTGGGGAGCTCTGAAGGGTAATAACTGAGCAGAAGGGCTGCATCTCTGGTCTACTCTTCTCAACATTAAGCTGGCCAAGGCTGTGGAAACCCCTGCAGCACTGGAGCTTTCACCACTTCCTCGGCAGGATTTATTCCAGCACTGATCTGTAGCAGAGGATCAGGCCAGACAGGGCCTGAACGGAGCAGGTCCAGCCACAGGCGAGCCTCAAGCGTGGCAGTTAGGCTGGGCTGAAAGCTGCCTGTGTCCTGCCTCTATGCAGCCTTGTTTGAACTTTTCCTCTGGCAAGGAGCAAAAGGAATCGGGGAGACCTAGGGCTGGTCCAAGTAAGTTTCCTCTGCTCTGTCTGCCCCCAGATGCAACAGGGGGATGGGGGTGATAACAGCAGCTCCAGACTGTCCTCCCAGAGCAGAGCAGTTTGGGGGGGGCTTTGGTCATGACAGCTTTTGAGCAAATGTTTCTTTGCCTCTGGTGTTCCCTGCCTCTTGGGCAGGGAGGGGGAAGTGAAACTGTGGTTCAGACCGAGTCCTCTGGATGGCAAGAAAATTGCTGAGTAGCTGGTTTCCAGGTTGCCGAAGTTCTAGCCAGGGCCCGGTGAGGCTGCCAGAAGCAACAGGCTTGGAATTTCCTCCGCCTGGTGCCAGCTCCACTTGGGCTGGCTGCAGTACCTCTGCTGGGGCTGTGGCTCCGCTTGAGCTCTGCAGATGGGGTGCTCCCAGAGCAGGGGTTACACTGGAGCTGGAGCTGCCCCCCTCATTCTCACAGCCTGGTTTCTATTTTCTTTTCCAGGGTCCAAGATGTTTTGAATTATGCAGCCTGTGCCTCCCGCAGGGCTCCTTGAGCAGCTGCCTAACGAGCTGAGCTCCTGACAAACTTTGCTCTGGCTTCGGCTATGCTTGGAAAATTTTACAGCCTTTTCAGAAAAAGGAAATGCCAGGAAAGGCCTGTCTCTTCTTACTTTTATGAGGGGGTCCCAGTTGAGAGAGGGTGAGATGAGTTTGGAAAAGAAGACAGGAAGGATTTTGTATATGGCAATATATACACTTTCTAGTGGTCAGGGCAAGCGGACTCAGTGCATCTTCCTGTAGTAGGCACAGTGGGGGCGAGACCTGCAGGGCACTTGGTGGATGCACCACGGACACAGGAAGCAGTGCCTCCTTTGCTGCAGGGAGGTGGTGGTCTGTCTTCTCTCCAGCTGCCAGCATAGCCACTGGCTGTTTAATCTTTGCTAATTATGCTTTTTCTGAATGGCGATGGTTTTATTTCTACTGTGGTCGCAGGCCACGTGGACATGCTGCATGTTGGTCTCCAAGGCTCGGAGGAAGGATTGCCATCGGGTGCTGTGCTGCTGGTTTCCTTACCAGGGGATAGCAAAGTGCCCAGGCAGGGTGTTGTGGGCATAGGGAAAAGAATGCAGGTGCTGCCAGTGCAATGTTTGACCGAAAAGGGATAGTCTTGTGTAATTTCCCCCTTTGGATGAGAAACCATGTTACAGAAAGAGAAACTGGGCCCCAAAATAAACGGTGACTTACCTGCCTTCTCTTTGTAAGATGGTGCTGAGAAGGGAGCAAGGAGCCCTCTGTTTTGGATAAACTCCAAGTTTTGGATAAAATATGGTGAGGTGCTGAAAGTCTGCCCTTGCATTTGTCTGGTTTCCTTCAGGAGAACCCACCAGTGATGTCATGGATCTCCCAACAAGTACTTCTGTCTGGAGAGGCACTGAAGGTACAGGCTGGTCCTTGCCCTCCTCCTTGCATGCCCTCCCAGTGTCCTGGATCCCTTTCCAATGGTGAAAACGCATCTCTGGAGACTGGGGTGGGGGTCTTGGTTGGAGCCTGTAAAAATGCAGCAGCCTGGGGAGTTGTGGAGCTTCTCCAGTGGGAGGGATCGAGGTTCCTGTGTGATCCATAGGCATCAGCTGCTGCCAGTCATTGTGGATGAGCATCAGACATGGGCAGTGATGGCTCTGGGTGGAAGGAGCCTTGCACTGGTCCTGCTTTGAGGGCTTTGCCTGTTACACTTGTCAGGAGTGTGGCTCTAGATAGCTATTTGATTTGGCAGCCTGCGCAGGCCTGGTAGCCCTAAGAGTGGGATGCGGGCACCAGAATTGTGCCCTACTCTCCCTTTTTTCATTGCTCTACCCATCCCCTGCTTTCTACTATTTTGGGCAGGAGAAAAAGCACCTCCTCGTGGCTGTGTCCCCTCCTCCACCTGAGAAATGAGTGATATAACCCTTTTCCTTTCTTGGGGCTCATGCGCAGAAGCTGAGATTACATTTGACGGGAGAGGCCAAGCACCTTCGCTCTACTGCTGGGAATTACGAGAGTGGCCCTCCTGTTGGCTTCTTGCAGTGATGAGCTTCTCTGTCCCAGCTCGTTCTCAGAGCTCAAAACGTGTGGGAAGCTGCTGGGGAGGTTATTGAAAAAAATAGTTAAATACTTTATTGTTATTTATTTCTGTGATGCCATCTGCATATATATGGTTTAGAATGGCTGAAGTGGATGGGTTTTTTACTCTTTAATTAGTTTTCTGATTTTCAGTGGGGAATCCTGTTCCATGTGAACTTGACACTAGGAAAGAAAAGACCAAGCTCTGCTTGTCTTCTTTGCCATTAGAACAGTACAAACCCAAAGGAAGCATAGATAAGTGCATGGGCATGGCTGTGCTTCAGTCTGTGGCATTTCTTCTTCCAAAACATTTCCACTGCTCAGAGGTTCAGTAATGATCTGCCTAGACTTCCCACCTCCATTGGAGAATTCAATGTGAGTTTTTGCTTCTCATTCTCTTAAAATAAAAAAAAAAATTAAAAACACAAACAAACAAAACCAACCAAACAAACAAAAACAAAAAACCCCCAAACAAACAAACAAAAAAAACCCAAAGCAAATAAAAGCCTCTCCAAAACCCAAACCTGTTTTTGCTCTTTAAAAGTCAGTTTCATGAGTTGAAATTGTAAACATCTTGTTGATAAAAGAAGTGTTACTTTGCCTAAAGCAGAGCTTCAGCAAAGAAGTGTCCAGCCATTTCCAAATATTTTGATATAATTTTAGCCCTGATGTGTTATTTTAGTGAGAAGAGTGATTTTTACACCGGCTTATGTAGTCAGGACCTTACCTGTAAGCAATTGCTTCTCACCCCACCTTGTGATTTCAGAATATTCAGAGGCTCAGCTACTGGTGGCAAATGTTTATCATTTAGTTTATTATGCTTTTTAATCAAAAGTAATTTCACAAAGTCCTAGTCTGATTAAAATGTATTCCTTATATTAGCAGGGTTTAGTCTTCCTTTTTTTTCCACTGTAGTTTAATGGCCCCAAGCATTTTTCTGATGCTGTTGCAGTAATAGGCTGCCATTGATAAGTCCTTTCCCCAGAATTCCCAGTAGCAGCCTACAGGCCCTTGGAGGGGCCCGTGGAGGTCCACAGTGGGTAAGTTTAACACCAGTGAAGCAAACTAGCCACCCATTCTGTTTCTGAGGCCGATGCTGGCAGTGCCATGTTCCAAGCTCTTTCACTGGAAAGGGATGATGTTGACATCGCTCAGGGCTGCTGATTCCTGTCTGGGTGATGACGTTTGTATTCATCTCACTGCAGCTAGATGGAGAAGATAATTGCTTTGCCCAGCCTCGGGTTGACACAGGACTGCAGAAGAGGGTGTCTGTGGCTGGTGGTTAGTTAGTTGGAAGGGGAGAGAGAAGAGGTGAGCATATCCAAGAGTAATGCCATGTTTTGGCGTTGTCCTTCCTCCAAGACCTGGTCCTGAGCATATTGGGTGACTGCTCTTTCACTGTTTGATCCGTGGCTGTTTCTATCTGTGGGTGGTCCAGTGGCTGGGGCTGTGGTGGCTGTTTGCAGTGTTTTTGGAAAAGCTACCGGGGGTATGCAAAGAATTGATCTTTCTTGGAAACTGATAGAATCTCAGTAGCAAACACTCCAGGAAGTCAGGCTCCTACTTCTCTTGCTACCTCCTTGCCTCCCCACTGGGCACAGATATTGATGTGCCCGTACTTCGACTCGGATTGTGTGCAAGTGGCTCAGCTTGAGGTGAGAGCCCAGCAGTGCTTCTGCCAGATATGACATACTGATGATCAGGGAGGGGATGAGGCAAAGCTGGGACCTGGCTCAAGAAGAACATGTGCCATCCAGGCTCTCTTTTGCATGCAAGGTGTGTGTCTGTGGTGTCCTCCCTGCTCTGGTGAGCCATGGCTAATGGCTGACCCTAGGCTTGGAAAGGAGGAGGTGTGTGGGGGAGTTGGGATTGTAGCATTGAAACAGTGAGGAATCTGTGCATCGCCCTTGGCCAGTAGACTAGTCTCATGCCTTGTCTGATTTGCATATCAATTAATTTTTATTTTAAGAGGACTCGAGTGGACCCAAGTGCCAGACTGCGTCTCAGTATGCTGTAGGAAGAACCCAAGAACTGCTTGATTTGATCTGAACAAGCCTGTGGATGGTATCGCTTAATGAGCCAAAGATACCTCTCTGGGTGAAGTCAGTTCCCCTCAGTCTGAAGCGGGCAAGTGCCAATTTTTTCTGTCTTCAGGTCCCATTGAACTGTCTGGGCAGTGATTGAGTGAGAGTCTTCTAGTCACCGGTGATGGTCAGGATCCTCTCTGATGGTAGGAAGGCTTGCCTGGGAGCTGCCACTGCCCTCAGGGGTCCCGGTGCCAAGGTACCGATTTTCTAAGGTGTTGCTTCCCATCATCGTATGACTTGTCAGACCCAATGCTGCTTGGCTGACCACATCTAGGGTTCAGGACAAAACCCATGGGAGTGGGGTGATTGCAAGGTAGCTTCTGGTTGTAGAGCTCCTCTGGTCAGCCTCATTGCTGTGGAATGGGGAGAAAGCCAACCTCCCCTGCTCAGAGGCAGGAAATGAGAACCACGTGGGCTGACTTGGAGCCTCACCGGCAACTCATGCTTGCAACAAAAGCAGCGTGGCTGGGATTGGGCTCACTGGCTCACTGCCAGGGTGCTGGTGGCCTTGTTCGGTGTCCTCCGTTTGCAAAGAGAGGGGGTGCAAAAGGGGTGTCCCCTTTTGTTTCCAGTGCTCAAAGGGGGAGGCTGCAGCCAGAGCTGGTCTCTCTTCCTCTTTCTGCTGTGCATCCACCCTTAGGCACTTGTCTGGGCTCTCACTGTGAGTGTCCAGCTGTTGCGTATGCCAGGAATAAAGGCAGCTGATGGGCTGTGGCACGCTGCCTTTGCCCAGGCCCCCGTAGACAGACTTGGCCCCAGCACAACAGCTGTGCTGGGGTTTGCAGCCGCCACTGCTTCCAGGGCAAGAAGGGTCTTGCAGTTTTCATGACAGGGGTTTTTTCCTCTTGCATTTGAGGTCTCCCGGCAGTCATCCTGAAGTCTTTCTCTAACCCCAGCTGAGGTGCCAGGACTCCCACTTCCCATCGCTGAAGTAGTGGTTATCGGAGGGAAAAGCAACATAAGCTTTCTCGGTGGACCCTGTTGTGTTTGTCCTGTTCCATTACAGTGCAGCAGCAGTGGCACCAGCCGCTGCCTTCCTCCCCTCACTGGGCTGGAGCGCTGCAGGCTTTCGGCAAATGCTGTTTGCGGACATCTGCTGCCTCCTCCCCCACTGCCTCCTGGCAAGCAGCAGCAGCTTCCCAGTGAACAGCCTGCTCTTTGCATCACCCCCCGCACACCCAACCAAAGCTCCCTTCTGCTCTTACAGGCACCTTCGCAGGACCTTGAAATGGTGGTTTCCCCAGTGCTGGCTAGGCTCCAAGCAGCCTTCTGCTTCACAAGACCATAGCTGAAAAAAAATCAGGGTGCCTGATGGAGGAGAAAGGCTTATTAAAGGTGATGCTTACCGGGTTCTGGCTCATGATTCAAGCAGGCAATGCTCTCTTTGGCAGGGCTCCAGCCAGCACCTGGGGCCTGAGGCAGGCATGGAGTCTGGGGCAAAAAGCTTGGAGCCGTTTGACTGGAGCAGATGTGGCAAGGTCAGCTGTGAACTGCAGCCCTGGTGCCAGAGCTGAAAGCTTTGGGCCGGTGTCTGGCTTGAGTATGTCACATGCAGCAAAGGGAGGCAAAGTTCGCTATTGCAGGTATTCATGCAGCCCCTTCCAGGAGACAGGAGCTTTGTTTCTTTCTGCTCTGGCCAAGTAGTGGGATGATGGGCTATGGATTTCTGTCTCCTGAGAGTAATCTCCAGGCTTGATAGTCCTGCCATCTTGGTGGTAGGAAACACCTGGCAAAGTGGCATTTCTGTGGGTTCAGTCTCTCAGTGCTGCTGCACCAGGTTCCCATCTGCGGGTATTAGTGTTTGGCACCAGAAGGTGTAGCAGTAACCTAAGAGATCTCTACCCCAAGCCCAGGCAGTCCCCTAAGCCTCAATTGCCAAGATGCCCTGGCTGCATCTTGCGTGCTTCTAGCCTGGGGACTTCTCTGGAGAGCAGAGGAGCTGGGAGGGATGGAGCGGAAGGATTTAATGAAGTGGGCATGAGAAGCGTAGCAAACTCCTTTCTCCTGATACCAGTGAAGCAGTAGCTGGGAGCATGAAGGCAATGCCTGTCTGTGATCTCAGGGAATGCCCAGAAGGAGGGCTGAGGTATGTGGATTAGTCAGAAGGGATGGTAGAGGATGAAAGAGGATTCAGCAGCTCTGACTGTAAAGGCAGTTTTGGAAGAAGGAGCTGGAGGGATTGCAGGTGGGACATGAAAACAGGAGCTTGGAAAGATGGGATAAACAAAGCCATTAGGGAAACTTGCCATTTTGTACCTGGATCAGAAAGATGTGAGCACAATTTGAAGTGATTTAGACAAGCAGGCACAACTCTGTGTTTGGAGGGAGAAGGGATCATCATCTTCATGTGGCCGTCTTTGCAGTGGAGGAGTGCAGAGGCACAGCCAGATCCCCCCCCTGGCAGCTTGGAGGAAGCTTGGTGTTATGTGGAGAAGTATTGCTTGGCAAACAGTTGACAGTAGGTTCTGGCCCCCCTGTTTGGTTAGTAAGACTGTGGTCCATGACCGTGCCTGGTGTCCGAAGAAGTGGTAGTGGGAGAGCTGTGTGGATGCCATGTAAATGCTGCTGGAGGAGCCTACAAAATCATCTGAATGCCTGTGATGGATGTGGCATAGAGATGGGAGCTGTGGGACTGGGTGTCTAGCTGACAGCGAGCAGTGAGGCCAGGGGCTGCATGGCAAGCAGGGCCAAGGCTCTGTGGTGACACCAGCCAAGGGCCCTGGTGCACCTGTTGGCACACTTCTGGGTGCCAGTCCGTGGCAACTGGGCCCAGTGCTGCTGCACAGAGGGAAAGAGCCTGGAGCAGATCCAGCTGCCAGACCCAAGTTGAGTGCTTGGGTGTGCTATCTGCCTGGGCAGTAGCTGCAGGCTCCTTCTCCTTGTTGATGTGGCACTGGGCATGAAGATGAAGCAAGGGAAGGATGAGGCATGTTGTTTAAGAGGGAGATGAGAGATGCCACTGAGAAACAGAACTGAGCTCTCTTCCTTTTGTGCTGGCAAACACTCAGGGGCAGAGGGTCTGGGCTGCAGGCCAGAAACACTCACACACATCTCTGAGAGGGGAAGCTGGAATGCTTCAGGAAGCCATGCTTTTGCCTGCACAGGTGATCCAGAGCTGCTGCAACTCAGTGGTGACACAGCAAAGCCGTGCTTCCCCCAGCCATCTAGAGCCTGTCCCAGAGCCTAGGAGGAGATGGCTAAGGAGGTTAGAGGGCTCTGGCTGGCAGCCTTTAAAGCTGCCACTGGGGAATATGGGTGTCAGCAGCAGCTAGAGGCAAGGACTGGTAGGTTCTGGTGTTTACCCAATGCTGAGGAGAAGCAGAAGGTGCCATGTGGAGGCCAGTTGTTGCCTCCCCTGGGAGATCAGTGAGGGAGTGCAGGGGAAGACAGCTGGGCACAATGTTATCCTGAGAAGAAAGCACTGATAATTGGAGGCAGAGGGAGCACCAAGGCCCAGGAGATTGCTGAGGAGGACATGCTTCCTTTGAGCAGGGAAGAGGTGCCAAGAGTCCAGCAGAACCCTGGCCACAGGAGCACTCTCTCCTGTGAGTGCCTTGGTTAGTGCCTCTGGTTGTGGCTTTGTGCCTGAAGGCTTGCCAGAGGGAGCTGGCATAGCAGGTGTAGATGTGTGGACTGCAGGGACTGGTGCTGGGGTCAAGGAGAGCAGTACCTGGCTCTTCTCCCTTCTCTGGTGGTGCTGGGTGCATTCCTATGAGTTACCGTTCCCTCTGTGCCAAGGCTGGTACAAGACTTTACTCCAAGTGCTCGGCTGTCACTCTTCTGGGCCCTTGTTTTCCTCTGCAGGGAGTCCAACACCTGGACTGGGCCCGCAAGCTGGACTCTGGTGCTAGTGGGTCAGGAGCAGGCTGAGCCAGCACACAGGGAGCTAAGCACAGGCTCCGGGCAACACCGAAGCACCAGCTGGCCCTTTTGGGAGGCCAGTGGCCTCCCTAGCCCAGACTCATGTGGGGTGGCCCCAGTGGGCCTGCAGCAGCTGTCTTCTCTGCACTGGAGGGATGGAGCCAGGAGAGGGGGATGGGAGAAATCACCCTGCAAAGGGTTAATAGTGGCTCCAGCCTGCTGCTCAAAGCCTAGGCCCTGCTGCAGGAGTGGTGTTGAGCAGCCTGCTCCAGTTGGCGTCTGTCCCAGAATGCTTTGGAAAAGCACTGGCCTCTGACCCCCAGTACAAACTGAGCCCAGCACGTGGGAGGGAGAAATTACTCCCAGACCTTCAGGCTCCAGGGTTTACAAGCTGCCTGCAATAAAGCAGCCATTTTTTCCGACAGTTATTAAATCTCCCCTTTTAGCTCGTTGCAAACCTCTGCCTGTTGTTGCCCTACCCTGTCCCTAGCCCCACGTTGTGCTTCTCCTGCTCAATCCCCAAACACCTCTATAAGGTGAGGCAGGCCCTTTCAGGGAAGGCTGAAGTCTGGGGAGAGCTCTAGCCACTGGTTTGTGAGCAGTGCCCCTCACCCTGCAGTGGCAGGTCCCATCCAGCTTGGCTGCTGTAGTTGCATCTGTCTGCCTGCTTCCTGCATGAGCCAGTGCAGGCAGCTGCAGCCTCCCTGGGTGCCTCGCTGCAGCAATCCCTGGGGGAGCCCTGGACCTGCTTCCCCCACCTGCGGGGTGCACATCTGCACCCCTCTTCTGAGCCCCCATGGGGCCAGTGGGCCTCTGCTGATGGACCACATTTCAGTATCGTCTTATTGTCCATGCTGGAGACTGAGAACCAAAGGGCAAAGGTTTTCTTCTTGGCCTTGCTGATGGCTGGGGCAGCTATGGACAGGGCCTTGGGTTTTCTTTGCCTCAGTTCTGCTATCTTGAAATGGGAATAGGAGCAGGGTGTGCACTTACCTGTCATCAGCTCCTTTAGGTAACTTGTTCTGTCTGTACTCCCTGCAGTGAGCGATGGATTAATTGTCAGGGAGGTTGGCCAGTTTCTATGGGAGATCACTGCGTGGGAGGCTCACGAGGCTTCCTTCACCAGCTAGTGTTTGTAATGACTGCTGCAGCTGGAAAGTGCCAAGAACTGCTTATTCACATAGGATTTCGTGACATAGGAGTTGTATGGAAGTGCTGATTTGGTGTGGAGCAGTGAGCACTGCCTTTCTGGTGCTGTACTGAACATGCCAGCATGTTGAATTGCTGCAAAGGGTGTGGAGAGCACGTGTTTTTGTTTGTACAGTACTTTGGGAACAGAACACTCTTACAAGTGGCTACCATGCCATGGGCACTGTGGGATCCAGATAAATAAAATGGGAGCTGGTATTTCAAAACAACCTCTTCCCTGCTCCTCCCACCTCCTGTGCACATTCCTCTGGCAAGGAGCAGGCGAAGGTGAGGAGGTGCCTGCAGAATGCAGCCATAGCCTATAGCCTGAGAGCAGCAGCAGGCAGCCTAGACTCCACAGCTCTCTTCTCAGCAGATGTAGGACACATTGAATGGAGCAGGTCACCTTAGCCTTGGCTGTGCCACCCGTCAGGCAGGTGACACCTGCCTGGGGACCCAGACTGGAGTCCCTAGCCTTGAGGTGGCTGGAGGAAACCAGCTCTGAGGGTAGCCCTGAAACCTTAGGCTTTCACTGCACTTCTTTTTCAGACCCAGTGGTTTGCCAGGAGCAAAGTGCCTTAGCGGGAGTCTCACACTGCACTGGCACTTTGCTCCTGGCACCGGCAGACCTGTGCTGTGCCTTGCTCTGTGCTGTACCCCTGGGCACAATGAGGCAGGGAAGCCATTTTCCTAAACATGTCTTGGGCCAGTCTAGGATTTACTCAACACACAAGAAAAAAGCGCATTCATCCAAATCCCCTTCTCTCCTCTCTCTGAGGCTTGGTTTTGTTTTTAAATCTATATGGCAAGCGACCAAACTGGCTGAGTCAGTCAGCTGGCTGGCCACCAGAAGTAAAAATGTGGTTTTGTCCCCTCCCTTGTTCCACCCCCCTTCCCCCTGGATTTTTTTTCTCCTTCACTTAGCGACAGTTTCATGTATTTACAACAAACCTCTTTCTGCCTCTTTCTCTCTTGGGGCTGGGACAAGTGGAAGCTGGTTTTTATTTTCAGAATCAGCCTAGGGAGAGAAGGTGCAGGAGGGCAGCCTGGTTTTGCCTTCTTGCTTCTGCTCTCAGTGATGCTGCCTGGGAGCAGAGGGAGCTCCCCGATGTGTTTGGGCCTTTTCAGGCTGATGGCAGCATCTGCTGTCCTACAGGCAGTTAGACAGGGAGGAGAAGTGCCTTGCCCAAGGGCGTGCAGGCCAGGCCTGGCAGGATGGGAACTGAGAGTCAAGTCTCCTTTGGGCGCTGACACCCAGAAGCCGTACTGGCCATGGGCTGGCTTTCAGGGGGCAGGAAGCTATGTGAGGTTCCTGAGTGTTTACCAATGCTCCTGGCTGCTGTGGTGTAGGGATGGTCTGGTTGAAATGTGCCCTGAAGTTGTCTCTTCCACTGGGAAGATGGGAGCCAACAACACTCCTGTGTAAATAGCCATCATCTTGTAGAGGGGCAAGACGTTCTTTTGTCAAGGCAGAACCAGGGGTGTTCGGCCGCTCTGCTGGCAGTCTGCATGGGCAGCTGGCCAGGTTTCAGGTACCTCGTGCTGTTGGGTTGCTCACGATGCCTGTATTCTGAGGACAGGAGCACAAGGGGTGGTTTTCTTGCTGTGGCCTGTGGTTTGGCCATCAACCTCTTTAACTCCTAGGCATCCAAATTCTGTAGCTCCATCTGTGGGCAGCCTTGCGACCCATTCCCAGGATGGAGAGGAGATGGCACAGGGGGTGAAGCAGGTGTGATCCAAGTACTCTGCTCCTTCCCTCCATCCTTGTGGCAAGCCTGTGTTCCAGCCTGAACTGTGTGACAGATCATGACAAGTCATGGGATCTCAATGTGTGTCCCATCTTGCAGTGGGTCACTGGGTGCCAGAGCATGTGGCACCCCACAGAAGTAAAACTTACTGAGCTGTAAATAAAGGAGGCTCCTCCAGCGAGAAGTTTTCAGGTGCAAATTGGCCGGTTGGCTTCAGAGACAGATTTTCTTAATTTATATGTTGATTTTTGCTATTTCAAATGCATACAATGCAGCAAATTCTCCAGTCCGACTGGCTTCTGTGTGCTTCAGGAAGGGGGCTGCATGAGAGTGAGCAGCCGGCTGCCTGCTGTGAGCCACGCAGCAGCTCAGGATACCCACATTGGTCTGAACTAGTTTGCTGCTTCCTGTGTCGTATATCACAACTTAATTGTGGGACATACTTGCAAGGCAGCAAAAGTGGGGAAGGGGAGAAACTGATTTACTGTTTTTTATTTTAGCAAGGATGTGATGGGCTAAGAAATGTTAAGAGGCAAAATAAATCCTTCACAATATTTTGCTCTGTTGAAATGAAGGGAACTGAAAGATGGACAGAGAGGCTTGAGAACACAATGGGGAAAGGTACCCACAAGTTACTGGTAAGGCTTGAGCCTCTTTGCCACATGGAGAATGCAGGCATGAGGGGAACGATAGCTCTGTTATTCCCCGAGAGGCATGTCTCTGCACATGTAGTTGTGCCCCCACCTCTTCTCTGATGGCTGGTGGCCATCTTTGATGGTCAGCTATATGGTAAAGCTGGAGGTGGCTGTGAAAGTGCTGCAGTGTGCAGACATCCGTGGTTCATACAGGAATTGTGTCAGTATGACAGAACAGGTGAGGAAAAGTGAGAAGCGATGCTGGGATCTGGTGTTGGCAGAGATTTCTGGGACGGGAAGTTAGTAGAGGGTAATGGATGCTGCACACTTGCTGGGTGGTAAGGGGAGCTTTGAGGTCAGGAGGATGCTGGGGTTGTATCTCCTGCTTAGTGCCTAGTCCTCAGCCACTGCCTAGTCCTCAGGCTGTCATCACTTCTCTTTCCTTTCCCATCTCCTAAGAGCTTATGCCCATAGGCTTGAGGAGGTGTGGGAAGAGGAGAGCTCTGTAGCAATACCTGAGTGTCTGTCTGATGGAATCACTCTGCCTGACAGAGCCACCCTTTTTCCTTAAACTTATTTGTGGTCATTCACTCAGCAACCATCCAAGACAGAAGAAGAGGAGGAACAGTTTGGAAAGGAATATAGTGGCCTGCAGTTTGCTGGCACCTGTGGTGAGGTACTGAAGCAGATACTATTGTTTTCCACCAAACATGGAGCACACTGGGGACCTAACTCGGTACAGGAGCTTTTTGTGTGCAGTGCTTTTGGTAATTGTCTCTGTTAGTGGATGTCTGCTTGATCCTGGTACTTAACCTGTATGCTTTTTGTTTTGCCGGAGAGAAGGAAACAAGACTTGTCAGTTCAGTTTTGTCCTAGTCAGTGTCATTTTTCAGTCCTTGCCTGGTTGGATTGCAAACCTGTGGGGATCTTGAAATCCCATTGCTCTTTCTGACAGATAGGGGTGGGGAAAATAATCCTGAAATGGATCTGCTGTTTAAATTTCCATCTCATGATCTGAAACCTTTGATGAACTGCCTGGCCTTCAGCCCCCCTGTTTACACCCTAGTAGCTGGACTCCTCAAAATGCTGGTGCTGCCTTACAGCTGTTTGTGGTGTTCCTCTGCCCAACAACATGGTTTTTAAAGTTGAAGGAGTGGGAGAGGGAAGCATCCCTGAGGGACTACTTAACTTCCAGACTTGCTTGCATTCTGCTCCCCAGGCAGGTGACTGGAGTTTGGCACAGTCTGTTTCTAACCTCATCACCAGGAAAGATGCTTGTAACAAGGTCTGACCCATGGGCAAACTTCTAAACAAACACAAACTCCTGCAGCAAATCAATACCTGGATCAATGGGGTTTTTTTCCTCTCTCAGAAACAGAGTACAGCTGTGTTGACTCAGTCTGCTGAGGCTGTTTCCTAGGTCATCTCCCTGCCAAAGCCTGAAATGAAGAGCTGGAATTTCAAGCTCTTTTCCATTTCCATTGTCACCTGAATTGAAGTAGTACCTGCATTTTAGGCTTCACTGAAAGTCTTGCTTACAGTTCTTGGAGTTAGCTGGCTGTCTCCAGAACATCAGAGGGGTGAAAGGCACCGGGCAGCTTGGCAAACCCCGAGCAAAACTGTGGTGGTGTGTACTTTTTGCCTTCCAACCTTCCTACTTGTCAGGTGCCCTTTTGAATGCACTCTGGAAAAAGGCAAATGACACTTCAGTGGACTCTGTCCCTTCCACCGGCCCACGCCTATAGGGGCCGTTTTGAGGGAGCCCCCCCATTGTTTCCCACCAGTGGGCTCTGTGTGTGTGCACACGCGTGCATGTGCTGGACAAGGAGGCTTAGCACCACGTGTGCTGTGTTGTGGCACGTGTTCGCCATCACATCGCCATGGGGGTTAGGGACTGGCAGAAATGGGGCACTCCAAAACAGCCTCATCCTGCACAGCCAGGCACTTTATGTTTGGAGCTTTTGTCTGTAGTTTTACTTGGTCTGGAAGGGAAAATCACTCTTGTGGAAGTAGTTAGAGATGAAAATGTAGCTGCCATCTGATCCTCGGGCTGTTGTCACTATGTGGAGGATGGACACTGCGTGTCCCTTCCCTGGGGCCATGCATGCACATCATCCTATGATGTGGTGTCATCAGGGCCAGGAGCCAGGGCTGAGCTTCTTTGTGATGGTCTCCAGTGAATAATGGGTGTTTGAGTATGAGCTTTGTTTGGCACTGAGCAGGTGGGCAGCGGTGTGTCCTGAGGATGCTCAGGAGGATGGTTTGTCTGCTCCTGGACGGTATGTCCAGATTTGGGAGCTGACAGCTCATTTCCTATTTTGCATTTGACCTTGAAGATGATTGTTGTCTCCTGGATTTGCCCGTGTGGAGTGAGGCTAATGGGCTTGGCAGTCAGAAGGGTGAGCCCTCTCATGTCTGTGATGTTTGGAAAGAGCTAGGAGAGACCTGGAGCCCACTCTGCTCCAAAGCTGTTATATCTGCAACCTTGCCTGGGCTTTCTCTGTGGAGTGTTTGAGAAAATCCTGCAAGCCGCAGCTGGATGTGAGAAGGGGGGGGATGTGTCTTGGGCCTCGCGTGTATCAGGCTTTACTTGCTTTCGTGGTGAGGTTCTGGTGCCCAGAGGTGGGACTGCTGAATTTGCTGAGCCAAGCATTGAACAAGAGAACTGGTGTCCTCCGTTCCCTGCTGTGCTGTAGGGTAGGCTCCCTGTCTGGATTGGAGTGCCAGGGCCTGGGTACAACGGGACTTCTTGTGCTGAGGCCAAGCAGAGGAGAGGTGCCTGATTGTGTCCTGCAGCACTGCTGTCCCAAGGAAGAAGGCACAGCAGGACTTTGATCACATCCACCAGCAGAGAGGCTTCCACCTTCTCTCACGCCCACGCATTGGTATAGACACGCACACGTGTACAGAGACATGTTCATACCAGTGTGAACATGCTCGTGCGGATTCACATGAATTTGCAGTTAAGCAGGCACACCCACACCAGCACGGATGCAAACAGACCCATGCTGGTGCAGGCCTGCTCGCTGTCATAGAGGCAGACGTGTTCATATTTGCATGACTCTGGGCTTGTGCTGGCACAGGCTCTGGCATGCATGCTCCTGTGCTCACAGACACTGGCAACGGAGCTAAGCCATGGCACTGGTCTATTTTTGGGAGCACTCCTAAGAATTGTGAGTGTGTTTCATATGTTAGAGTCTTAGATGAGGGAAAGCTAGAACAGATGGCTGGAGGGTTCAGAGCAGCACCCCTGCTGAGAACAGATATTTATAGGCAGATTTAACCCTTGTGTGGTCTCTGGAGCCATGTTTAAAGGGACGGCATCTGGAGTAAACGTAGTAGAGCCGAGCGATGACCTCTGAGGTTGTGCTGTCCTATCTGGTTTCTGTGAGCCGATTATCAGTGTAGTCTGGAAATCCCGTCTATGCTCTACCTCTTTCTCAGGGGATGCAGCTTTCCCTAGACCATGGGGCCTGGTTTCTATAAGCCTCGGTGAAAATGGGCTGGTTGTGGTTATTATTTGCTGACCAAGCTGGGGCAGCGGGTACTGCGGCTGCCCTGTGCTTGCGTGACCAGCAAAATGAGGACAAAGATTGTTTTGTCCCTCTTGCCCTGATTTTTTTTTTCTTTTCTCTTTTAGCAAAAGGTTACCTAGATTCTTCCTTTTCCTTGTTGGAAGCAGATACTGTGTTTTCTTTCGAGCACGCCATCTTGTAAAGAGATACAGATTAAACCCTGCCCTGTCAGATCCATCAGATATTTTTACCTGCCCTCATCTTGGACTCTTGTGTTTGAGCATTTAGGGAAGAGCAAAACCCATCTAGGGGTTGTGCTGCTTTGTTGAACAGAGTTGGCTGCAAAGTGAGGAGCATGGCAGGTTTGCAGTGACAGCTCTATTTGCAGTCCTTTCTTCGAGAGCATCTAGCCTCCCTTTTGGGGTCTGAGGTGGTGTTGTATTTAACTTGTCTGGCATGTCTTGAAGTGGCGTTCACACAGCTGAGTATCAGACATGGGATAAAGTGATATGGGGGGAAGGAGGAAAGCCATGCCCTCAGGTGGGACATGTGAAGTACTGACAGAGTGGTTATCTGAGAGTTGCAGGAAAGAAGGCACTGGCTCTGAAAGCATGAACTGGGGTGCAGACCTGGGGAGCTGTGTGAGTCTGCTTGAGCTGCTTTTTAGTCCAGCTCTGGCAAAATTAGGGAGCAGTGGCACTCCTGGAGCTAGTGCAGGGCACTGAGACTGGTTAAAAAAGAAACAGAAGTGGGTGCTACTGGCAGAGTTGGTGCTGCCAGGTCAGAGAACGATGGCCTGTATTTGTGCTCCTAAAAATTGGAAGATTGAGTCTAGTTGTGAGATTGGGTAAGCAGCTGCAGCATCTGGTGGAAAAGGACATTCCACCCTCACAGATAGGCAGTTGATCCCATAGGGTTTAAGCTGTGGTGGTTGTGCACAGTGGCACACATGGCATGCACCTGGGCTGCACCTTTCCTCTGTTGGGACTTCAGCTAATCCAGATATTTGGAGCTGCTCCCTCCTGCCAGCTTGTGCCTAGCACAGGGATCCCAGGAAGGCAGTGCAGACTCTTATAGGGCTGTTTTCCACTTGTCTTTGCACTGCATCTCCTGTGGGCCAGACAGAGGCGCTTCCGATGTTAGAGGTGACATGCAGCAGCCCTAAGTCAGACTATTTGTCCAGAGTCAGGTTCTTGGGCAAAAGTTTCATGCAGATGCTCAGTGTATGCCTCAATGAGCCGGGTGTGTTGTTGTATACCCTGACTCCATGCCCAAGGGGGCATGAAGCTCTGCTGGAAGGCCTGGAAGTGTGACATAGAGTGCTGGTCTTGCCTTGGGGATAAGCTCTGTGCTTTGGGGGTGTGAATTCAGAGCATCCCTGAGTTTTCTGTACACTGATGTGCTGGGCATGGGAGATGCAAATCTGTAGAGAGTGGGAGTATGTTGGAGCTGCTTGCTTCCTTGCTTATTCATTCCCCTTTCAGACTGTGGAGGCTTGGAAAGCAGTCACCGTAGTCCCCCCACGCACAGTTGTGTTCTCAGTGCTCGCCTGTGTGTCACGTGGAGGAGTTCTCAGGTTTCTCAGAAGCTCTTGGTCCCAGGTCAGCACTTGCACCGGCAATCGAAATGTGACTTTATGGTGAGAAAGACTGGTTTCAGCTCCTGCAGCACCCCCCACATATCCCAAAAGCACAGCTGATCTTGCTGGATACCCAGGTGTGGAGCTGGCAGTGCTGGCAGCGCTCAGCCAGCTCACAGTCTGGTCTGCTGCATGGTGGTGTCATCTAGCAGCTTTGTGTCCGTGGCAGTCTGACTGCATTTTGTACCCAGACATATCCGGTAGGAGCGATTTTGCTCGGCAGGGCCACCGGGCACGCTGACGTGGTGTTCCTGTGGCTGGGCTGGCCAATGTTCTTCCAGGGCCGACAGGAAGGCCCGGCAGGCAACCGCTCTCCTCCTACCTGAGGAGGCAGAGAGAGAACCTGGCAGGAACAACGCACCCAGTTGCATAACTGCCAGTCCTGGGATCTGCCCGCACTTGCCTGGCCTCCCACAATGGCCCCATTGTTCCTGAGAGGGCAAGGAAGAGGCTTCCTGCAGCTCCCTGGGCATCGTTAACCCTCTGCCTGCCAGGAGCAGGCTGCAGGATGGGCATACATGGGGCAGGAGGTCCCATGGGCGGGTGGAGGAGCTTCCACTGCCCTTGAGTGCAATGAGGGGAGCTGCAGGGGAGCACCAGCCTGTCTCTGCCAGCTGCCTCTAAAATCGCCTCTTGCTGCTGTTTTGAGGACAGCTAGCACGTGCCTGTGCTAAAGACATACACCAGAGAGGCAGGGCCCCTCTGAGCCTTGATTTCCTCTGACAAGGCATAGGGAGGCTCTCTGCCTTCTTTTGGGCTGCTTTCTGCCATGACCTTTCCTTGGGAGCAGCCGCCAGTGGCTGGGTTGCTTGGGCCCCGATGTGCATGCCAGAGCAGGACATGTCTTTAGGAATGGGACATTTAGGGTGTTGGGGGGTTAATTCCAGTGGCTGAGATATCGGTGTGGAACCTGTTTAAAGCAATTCCAGACTGATCAAAGTGCCTTCTTCCTTCCTGTCCTGTAATGTGATCTCGGGCCAATGAGCTGCTCCGGGTCTGCTGTGGCTTTTGGTTCCTGTTGTTGTGGAGACAGAGCCTTGGAGGGCACAGGCGTGCCTCACTGCGGGCGCAGGCTCGGAGCCAGAGCACAATATCCGTGTGCCGAAGAGGACAACACGTACCCTGTCGCTGGCCAAAGGAGCTGGACGATCGTGTCTCGCTCTGCTCGCCGGCTTCTGCGCTGTCTGTCTTTCAATAGCAGTTGTGCTTCCCCACAGCTTTCTGCTATGTGTGTTTCCTGATCAGCTGATTCCAGGGGTTATAGGGCTGCCTCAGCACCCCTGCTCTGTCACAAACTTCCTCTCCAGAATCTGTGGGATGAGGAAGAGGCATTTGACTAGCATGCCAAGACTCTGTACAGGAAACTTCCTGGTTGTCAGTCTTCAGAGATGTCGACCCCAATGTATCTCATGCTAGCTCAGAGACTGGAGAATTGACTCAGGAATCCAAACAGCCGAGGACTTCAAAACCTAATAGATACCTTGTGAAAGTCACCAAGTTCTTCTGCAAACCCCAATGCTAACTTTTTTATATCACTACCTTAACGGCCATCCTGCTTCCAAAAGATCTCTTATTTCCTTCCACTCAGTAGCCTTTGCACTCTTCCCTGCTCCTTTGTACCTTGGTCTTTGTTGTTGCCATAACTTTTCTTTTTAATATGTTCTGTTTCTTAAATAAGGGCAGAACTAGAGTTAACTGTGGAGGGCCAAGGGCTGAGTTGGGAGCACTTGATGACCCCAGCTACTGTACATAGTGCAAACAGTGCTGCTTCAGAGCTTGATCTGGCCGAGTCTGGGCACCTGGCCTCTGGCCACAAGGACCACTGCAAACTCCAAAGCCTCCTGCAAACCTCAGAGCTGAAGGAATGTCAGAAGCCCTTGCCCACTTGGCCAGTCATAAATTAAGAAGACCTCTCTCTCCTGGTGGAGAAGAGGGGCTCTCTGGGGGGAGCCCAAGGGCAGGCTGACTCTAGGCCCTTCTCTTCATCTGTGACTTTATATCTGCTGCTACAGAGGGTTCATTGCCTCCCCAGAGGGCTGCAGTTAGTGAGATGGGGCAATTCCTAGCTCTTTCTGCCTGTTTCCTTTTGGGTGGTTAGAGGCCTGGCCAGGGTAAGATCACTGTGTCTCTGGAGGAGCTCTGTGAGTTGCGTGAGTGAGCTCTGTGAGTTGCGTGAGTGTTTGCATAAGGGCAGAGTAGTCCCTGAGGCTTGAGACCAGGTCTGTGGGGAAGGCTGTGCCGCTTTTTGCACCCGTCGAGTGGCAGAAGCTGGGGAGTTTCAGTTTTACGTATGGGGGAGGCTTCTGAGGGTAAAGGTGAAGCATGGTGGGGAGGTAGAGCAGCTGCTGTCTTGGGGTGCGCAGTGGGGAAGCCTCTCACCAGATCAGTGCTAGCCCAGACTCTGACGGTAAAGCCAGATGGGGACCAGTGGCTCTCCTCTGCTCGAGGTCTCTCCCTTGCTTTCCAGGCAAACACTGGAGCCCCGGTACTGGCTGCAGGCAGCTGCCACCACTGAGGTGCAGGATCTCTGCTGCCTGTGCTGATCCTCTCTGCACTGGGGAAGGTGAAAGGTTTCCCAGGGTGGAATTTCCTGCGAGGTAGTTGCCTAGCCGCTTCCCCTATGACCTTACACCCTGATGTGCCTTAGTCATGATGGCATGCAAATATGAGGCAACGGGGTGGGGGCTGGAGGGAGCTGCTGGGAAAAGGAAGTGACCTCAGCTGTGGTTTAAATATAGAGCCCAGCGTTTGCTGCTGCTAGGCCTGGTATTTATAATCTTGGAGGAGTGCTCAGCAGCTCACTGCATCTCTTCTACAGTTCGGGCTGGCAGAGAGCAGTGTGGGGGGTAAGGTGTTGGGGCAGCAACCCTGCTTCCCCCTCTTTTCCACATTTCTCTGTCAGCTCCCTCTCCCCAGGTGTGCTGGGGTACATACATGTGTGTGCCCAGTTGCACAGACATGGTGCTGCAATCCAGGCATTTTGCAGGCCTGCAGGTGTTCCAACCTGTTCCTTTTGTGCAGGTGTGTCCTTTGTATGTTGCATTTAGTGCCAGGATTTGGCATAGGAAGAGTCCAGCTCTTCCCCAACTCTCTGCCATGAGCCTCCTCAAAGGCAAACAAACTTGTTGCACTGCTGGTTGTACAGCAGGGTGCACCTGGGGTACACAGCGCCGAGAGAGGTGGTAGGGGAGTCCCTGCCACAAGGGTTTCCTGCTGGGATGCTGTCTGCAAAGACTGTGCCGTTTTTCAGGCTGGAAAGTGATCTGAGCTTGCTCAAAGGGAGAGCTAGTGTTTTAGGGAGATTTTCTGCAAGGTGGTATGGGGTATCTAGCCTTCTCTTGCAGTATGCAACAGGCATCTCCACGCTGCTTTAATCTGAAAGACTGTAGTAAGCATCTGCTGCAGGGATGTGGTGCATGGCTCTGCTCCCCAGCATAGCCCTCCGCACACTGCAGAGGCCCTGGTGTGAGGGCTGAGGTGCCAAGGAAGCCTGGGGTCCAAGTGCACACACCGTGCCCCATCCCAGGCGCTGCTGCGCTGGCAGGAGGTGCAGCGAGTTGGCCCGTGCTCAGCCCTGGCCAGGCTGTGAATGCACTGGGTGACGGTGACACCTAGTGGCTTCGTCCCATAGGCTCCACCTCGGGCCCAGAGGTGTGGCACCCGGAAAATCTGATACTTCTGGACAGCCGGCCTGAGGCTGGATCGGCAATAGGCAACAGACCCTGCAGTGCTCAGGAGCCCTTGTGTCTCTGGCTTGGAGACAGGGGGCGGGGAAGGCAGCCAGTGTGATGGCCCTGCTGATGGTGGCTGGTCTGTCACAGAGCCCTGCAAAGAGACTTTCTTTTAAAGAGAAGAGCAGAAGCCGTTGTGTTAAAGCTTGGAAGCTTCTTGTGAAGTTCTGGCATTGCTGGGTTTCAATCTTGAGCACTGCTGGCATTGCAGACTTCTTTTGTTATTGCCAAAGGATCCTAAAGCGGTTACTGAATCCTAGATGCAGCTGAAAGACTGTCTTCATAGGCTCAGCTACATCAGCTGTTTACCTGGCATGTATGACCCCAGGCAAGACTTATCTCCCTTTCGATTCTTGTGGAAGAGGTGGGGTTTTAAGGTCTCAGCTGTGAGCCTTGCTGCTCAAGAGAGCCGGTGTAGCAGAGGCAGTGTGAAGCACAGCTCACTAGCTAGGCTTTTTAGCATTATTTGCCCAGTCCCAGTAACCCCAGTCCACAAACACAGTGGAAATGGCCTGAGGAGGTCTCTTCATCTGCTTCATGTAGCAACTGTCCAGGGAGGTCTGTGTTGTGGCCTTGCATTGCAGCCTGTGGTGTTATCTGCCAGAAGGGTTTTCTCAGGGAAACTGCCCTATTCATGTACAGATGAGCTTGTCTCTGTGCATCCCAGCACAGCCAAAGGCTATGTGGGGGTGTCCAGCTGTCACAGCAGCCTGTGTTCCTGGCCAGATTTCATATACTGCAGGATGAGATCCTGCTTCAGAGGAAACTGAAGCTCCCTGAGCAGCAGCAGTACCTTTGGAAGAGATTTCTAGCTTTGCTTCCTGATCTATTAGATGCTGTTACTCGACTGCAGTCTGCCAAGCTGCAGCACACAGGTAGCTGTACTGCCCTGCATGTGAGGCACCCGCAGCTTCCTGCCGGTCTCTTGCTGACCTATCCCCAGCAAGTTGCACTAGCCAGTGTATGAAGCAGTTCCTTGTTATCATCCCAAGGGAGCCACATGTGACTGTCGAGTAATGTCTGGCACATGCAGGGTTTCTGTAGGGAACACACCAGTTGGACTGGGAAGCTAGAAGGATCTTCAAATTTGGTGTTAGACCTGGAAACTCCCTGAGCACAGGACACAAAGCCAGGCTCTGGCTGGGGCTGCAGTAAGGAGGAGAGGAGTGGGAGAAACTGTTGAGCTAGGGGAACAAATAAGGGCTAGAAAAGGTCTTCTAATCCTGATTGGGCTGAAGCTGTGACTGGAGAGAGGTTGTAGGGTGCTGGACAGAAAGCAAATGGCATTCCCAATTCACCTTGCTGTCTCTGAGCCTCAGCTTCCACCCACGTTACGTGGGATGTGTGTCCCTAGGTGGAAGGGAACATGAAGCTGAGGTTTTGTTCTACTAAAAACCTTTGAGACTTGTGGCCAAGTAGCCCCACAGAAATTCATCACTCCCAAGACAGTTCCAAATGACAGGAGATCAGCAGGGCCTGCCAAAATGACTCAAAGAACTGCTAGGATTCCAAAGAGCACTAGATTCTCTCTGCAGGTCTTTTAGAACTCTCCCATACACCTGTCGAGGGCACCACCTTCTCTGCCATTTAAAAAGGCACAAGAAGGATCCAAGAAATAAATAGAAGTGAAAAGGAGCTTCTCCAGTTTATCAGTCTGATGGTAAAAGAGCAAGGTAATTTCATGACACGTTCAAAACAGATGACCTTTGTCAGCAGAGTTGCCCAGTGGAACTCCCTGTCTTCCAGTGTCTTGGAGTCTATCTGGCCAAAGCAAAGTCCAAATGAGAATGCCTTTAGCAGGAGCAGCCTGGGTTAAGGCTGTTCTTGCTGGTGGTGAACACTCTCAGTCAAGTGTTCCCATACTGGGGTCAGGGAGATGATCCTGTAGTCATTGGTTGCAATATAGCGGATTGTCTCACAGCTGTGCTTGCTGGGCTCAGGTCGGTTCCAGGCTCATCTGGCTGTTCGAACCCATCCGACTGTTGGCTGAAGCTGGCTGGCTGACAGCAATGCTGTTTCGCTACTGGTTCCGAGGGGTTTGTTTCTCACTGAAACAGACTCAAAACCTGTTGAATGGTCTTGTGAGAGGGATTGTTTTGGAACAACGATTTTTGCATGGAAAAGGTCAAGTTTCTGATTCTGGTCTTTTCTCAAATCAGAAATGATCCAACAGTCTCACACCTCAGAAATTTCACTTCTGGAAAGTTTGTCGTAGTCTTTCCCTCCATTAAATACACTGACTTTATTGACATAGTATGGTATTTCTTTGGAGTTGTTCAACCCCTTCTGCTGTTAACCCTGGGAGGACTGGTAATCCAGGACTGGTGCTGGGTCATGTGCTGGGGATTTCATCCAGATTTGGAGTGCATGGTATCTCAGAAGGGAGCAGTGGGTTTCTGGGGTGTCTCCTGCTATTCTCTGCCTAATGTCTTTTTTCAAGAAGCCCTTCAGCTTGCTTAGGACCTCTCATTTCCAAAGCCAAGGTGTTCAGCATGAGTTTGTGGTGATGTCCACGGGATTTGGATTGGGGTTGTCCAGGATTGCATCTTGTAGTGAGTGGTTGGGTGGTTATCGGCATACATTATGTGCTTAGATGGTGTTTGCAATGGTAACCTGGTCTTGGTCCTTCCTGGACAGGCTGGCAGAGAAGGGTTTGATGATTTTCTGCGTGTTGCATCACCGTGTCACAACCTGTTTTGTATGTTGGGTGTCTTGTACACTGGGTTTTGGTGAGCTGTGGAACACACAGCACAGCTCAGGAGGCCTAGGTTCTGGTGTCCACTGTGTATGCACAACTTGGTAGTCATCCAGGTTTCACAAGAGCTCTTCCCATCATCCGGTGGGAGGGAGGTGTGACGAAGTGCCTTCCTATTTGAATCCTCGTGGCACTGTTTTCCTGGCTTCCTCTGTTGCGCCTTCTTCCAAGAGGGATAGCACGGCAGCAATGCCAGCCAGCTCCCAGATGTGGAAGCTGCAAGGCTGGTGGCAGGCGTGGGCTCCGCATTCTTTGCAGCAGTGTTGGGAATCCATGTTATTGTCCTTTGGAGAGAGCGGGAGCATGATTCACCAGAAAGTCTTCCAGGAATGCAGCAGGGTTTCAGGTTTCTTCAACTATCAACTAGCAATTCCCGGATTGCAAATATGTCAGCCTCGTCTCTCCTGTCTAGAGCTCGCTCTCTCCCTCTGCTGCTGTTCAGACTGTACTGGAGGAGACTTACTGAAAGCAGTTTTTGTTGTTTTGTTTCAAGATTTCTTGTCTGCTAAGGTCCCAGCCTTAGATTTAAAGCTGTGGCTTTTCAGATGTACCAGGTGCAAACACTCTCTGCATTTGTATGTAGCCCTTTGTTCAACAGACACTTACTGTACCTTGAAAGCCTCCCTCCCTGCATGAGGTTGGCTGGGTTGTCCCCCTGTGTAATGATGGGGGAATCAAGGCACCCAAAACCCAGGCATCTTGCTTAGGGTCACAAATGGAATTGGTGGTAGCTGGGAGCAGAAGCCAGGAATCTCATCTCCTTGCTTTAACCACTGGGAATTAAGTTTGCTATTGTCTTTAAAGCTACCAGTCTGGAGGGGGTGTGTTGCTAAATTGCAGAGAAAGACAGATTTCTGTGCAATCTTCTTTTTGTCATGTTCTTTTCAAGATGTTTTGAATTGTTTGTCTCCTGGTGTATCTGCTTTCTAGTTAATTATCTTCCGTGGCCCAGATGTACGGCGTGCCTGCTGAAATCTAGTTTGAATCTCAGGGTATGTGGAAGGAGCTTACAGCACTCGAGATGCCTATTGTCATGCTGCGGCCAGAGAGATGAGAGGCTGAGGCGGATCCCTGCTATCCATCTGCAACAGAATCCAGCTGTTGCTACTCCTGAAAGCAGAGCAGAATCTTCAGGCAGCTACTTCTGGCATTTGTCCCATTAGGAATAGTGAGGCAAGTGTTATCCCTCTGAGTGGACACTAGAAGTGGAGGGCTTTCCAAAGTTTAGCCAGGTCCCTCTGCCAGCCCAGGGTAGCTTTCCATCCTGCCTCAGGCAAGGTTTTGAATGACCTCTCTGGAGCACCAGCCTAGTCCAAAATAAAGAAAGAAGGTAGGTGCCCCCCAAATGTTACAGTCTGGAGGAACCTCACAGCTGGTGAGGCTCATCCATGCTGCAGGCAGTGCCTGAAGGTTTTGTCATGGCGACTGCCAGGTCCTTCGGGATCGAGGTGTGTGTTCCATGCAGTCTCATCTGAGAACCAGAGGGACAGGAGGTGCATCTCTGGACTCTGCAGGCGTGGGCTTCTCAGGGCCCTGGACTTCTTCCTCCCTCCCTGAAGTGTTCACCGTGCTGGCCTGTACTAGGGTTGTGCTGTGGTGCTGCTGAGCATTCACATTTTCAGTGAAGCATTTTGGGATCTGTTTCAAACACAATATCATGCCTGTGCAGGTGTGCCATAGGCAGACCTGGATCTCCCAGCCTACTGCTGACATGGAAGCACCTCCTCAGCGGGTGTAGCCACACAATGGTGTCAGTAGGTTTGTGACCCTCAGGACTGTGGTGCAGCATGTTGCAGGGATTGTGAGTGTGGCGAAGCGGAGGTGGGGGGGGGGGCCTCTGGGCCACCAGCAGCAGGAGCTGCTGCAGGGCTTGCTTTCTGGAATGCTGTCTGGCAGCAACCTCTTCCAGTGGGGCTGAAGGCTCCCTGTGGCTGGCCAGCCAGCGGCTGCAGGCAGCATGTGTACTTAATGCTGCAGCTTGTGCCATATGGACCTTCTCCTCCTCCCTGCTTGCCCTCTCTGTGTCTCCTTCCCCGCTCAACTCCCCTCCCCCTGCAAGCGGTTTGACAGAGCAATTGGGCAGGCACTGGGACAGCAGCTCTGACATAAATCTCTCCTGGTGTGGAATGAGGGGTATAAATATCCAGAGAGTGATGTGATCTTTCCAGCTGCTATTAATAGGTCTCTGGAGAACAAGAGCGAGCAAGCGAGACTGGCTGACACTTAAAGGGCTAGCAACTCCCTTATGTGCTGTGAAAATTAATCAGCGCTGTGGCTCACCATCTTCCTCCAGGCTAGAACAGAGCCCTCACTGAGGTGTGTGGGGTGGAGGTGGAGGAGGAGGGAGCAACTAACAGCTCCTAGTTAGGAAGCAATGATAGGCCAAGTTGTGCACGAAGGATCCCACTAACTAAGGAAGAATGCTTGGGTGGGCTGTGCCACAACACTGTTTGCATAGCATGCCAGCAGCCCCCAGCTCGGCTTGCAGGGAGGCAGGTGCTGAGAAGACCCTTTTGCAGAGAAGACCCTTTCTGCAGGCACAGAACTTGCTCATGGTGCATGACAAGCTGCAGCCTGCGCCTTGTGGCGATCACAATCTTCTGGGGATTGTTGGTCTGCCAAATGTGCTTCACTCTGCTTTCTTTGCAAGGGTGCAGTGGTTTGCCCTGGCAGAGTGAGCACTTGGCTTTTGCTGGTGGTGTCTCCAGGCTCATCTTCAGCAAGCCAGGAGCAGCATGCGTAGTGCTGCTGAGCTCTTGCGGTGCTATTTAGACACGTGGGGTTTGGTCTGGAGCTGGTGCTTCCTGTCCCTGGGTGCCAGAAGAAATCTGTGTGCAGCATCTGGCCCGCGTGGTCCAAATGGGAGGAGCAGACCACAGCTACCCCCTCCTTGTGTGCTGGGAAATTTCTCTGCCTCCGCATGGGAAAG
Source organism: Melanocharis versteri (assembly GCA_013397845.1). Taxonomy (NCBI): domain Eukaryota; kingdom Metazoa; phylum Chordata; class Aves; order Passeriformes; family Melanocharitidae; genus Melanocharis; species Melanocharis versteri. Next base: position 99,398 of record VZTG01001907.1, on the reverse strand, counting down.
CTCCTCGGGTGCATTGTGGGGGTGTCACGCAAAGCATATAGCGGATGTGAGCAAACAGTGTAATACCTCAGCTTCCATGAACATGTGGTTTACTCTCCTTCCCTCCTGCTTCCCCAAGAAGTAAAAATGACTGTGACAGGGTTAGGGTTAGGGTGTAGTTACCAGGGTTGTGTGTTGGACCAAGGGTTTTTGGTGGCCTTCCAGAATACACACTGTTATACGGAGCTGCATCCCAGTCATCTCTAATGCCTGTGCAGAACTGCAAAGGGACTATTCCCAGTGTGAACGTGAGACTCTGCCAAGGCAACTAGATCCTGCAAGGAGGGCCGCTGCAGAATTGCTTAGCTGCTTGCATGTTCCTCAGCCCAGAAACCCCTGTGTTCTGCCCTAAACTCCTATTCTCTGCCAGGCTCTGCCTCAGCCTGTGGAGCTGTTCAGAAAGCTGAGCTGGGTTTGGAGAAGGAGAGCATCACCCTGCTATCCCAGCAGGCCTGTGGCACATTGCATCATCCTGCTGGGCTGGAAGCTCCCGCTAAAGTGGACACCCCCTCACCCAGAGCCTTTATGCAGGAGCTGGAACTGTCCCTCAGGCCCCTGGGAGAGACAGAGCTTGTCTGATGAGTTGCCTGCACTTTCCAGCTCTGCCCTTGCCTTGCAACCCACTGCCTCCTTCTCAGTTGCCTCAGCCTTTGTCCTCTGCTCTGTCCCAGTTTTCTCTTCATAGGCTTGTGTCAAGACTGTCTGCTCAGCTGTCTTCTGTGTGTTTTGCAGGGCAGAGGAAACTAACTTTTGCCACTAAACAGTGGCAAAAGGTGTCCCTGAAAACAGTAGGGCACCAGATTTCTCTCTAGGGTCAAAAAGTTGTCTAAGCTCCGGGAACACCTGCAAAATAGCTCTGAGGATACTTCTGCTCACCAAAGGGCCAGGCTGGCATGGAGCACCCATTTCTCGTCTCGGCCTTGGAAATGAGGGCTCTCATGTCTGTAGCTGTTTCTTGAAGTATTGGCAAGTCTGCCATGCCTGAGTGAGAGTTTACAGCTTGTCAGCATGTGAGTGAGTAACTGCAGAGCAGGATTTTTTGCTCAAAGGGGCCAAGGCTGATTCCCAGCACGAGCAGCTCTGGGTTGTGCCTTGCCATGGACTTTGTCTGGCCCTGTGACCAAGTAACAGCCCCAGTGCACTGGCCCTGGGCTGTGCCTCCAGCAGCTGCACCCGTGTGGGGGGTACCATGCTGACTTGCTGCTCTTTTCTCTTTCAGGTTTCTGATCTAAGGGCCTGGGAGCTCCCTCCACTGGCACTGTGGGAAGCTTTAGCCAAGCCAATGCACCCTGACAACAAACTGCCCAGCCATGGCAAGGCAGGCAGCAGCAGTGCCCTGGCCCAGCACCACAATGTGAGCCAAGCACCCACTTGTAACTTGGGCTCAAAGGGTGTGGGGGCAGGCAGCCATGGCAGCAAGGCCACTCAGATTTCCCCTGGCAACTCTGGACTGAAAAACAGCCAGAACACTGTCCCAAACTTCAGCTCTTTGAAGGGCAAGGTGAAGCGGGAACGAAGCATCTCAGTGGACTCTGGAGAACAGCGAGAAGCCAGCACCCCATCACAGGACACAGAATCAAAAGGTAATGCTCTCCTAGACCTTGCCTCAGCATGTCCTCATCTCAGTTGCTACAAACATCCTGGCAGGACTTGCGATGGGAGCATCTTCGGTTTCTGTGCTGTGTCTTCTGTCCAGGCTTGTCCTGGCTGCCTGTGTGACTTTGCGTCACTGCTTGTCACATCTGCAGTTTTTGGACCAGAGAGGCTGAGTTCTCATTTGCTTTGCATTTCATTCCCTAAACCATTTGTTACACCCAGAATCTGGCACTGGTTTTCACAGGCTACTGAGGCCATCTAAGCAACAGCATGGTTCACTGAAACTACACTGAATGCCCCCCATTGCATGTGCAATGTGCAGACTTTCAACTTGAGACTGAGTTGTTTTCTATCTCCTTGCTGTTGGTAGAGAGCTGCTTTGTGGTGTTGCAGCTGCCCAGCGACTCGGTCATGGTTAGCAAGGAGGTGCTGCAAGGGTCACTCTCTGAACAGTTCTGTAGTTTCATCAGCAATGGATAACTCTTGCATTACAGCATGTGGCTTCTGGAAAAGGACTGAGTCAGTGCTTCTAAACCCTTTGCCTTCTCTGTCCTCAGCGGCCTTCCCTGTAACCTCTTGCATTCCATCAAGCTCTGTGCTCAATGGCTGTGTGGGATACTTGAGCATATCACGGACAGTTGTAGGAGGAGAAATTCCAGTGATGCCCTTGGTTCCAACCAAGACTCACACCCGGTCCACAGATGCAGAGCTGCTGTTCTGGCTTGTGCCCCTAAGGATTTGTTTTCACAGTCAAAGCCGTGTTGCCTGACTGGCTTAGGCCAGAGCTGTGCCATAGAAGAACAGGTAGAATGTACCTGAACGGACTTCCTGCCCCCAGGAAGGCTTTCTCCCCATAGCGTTACAGGGGTAACCGTACACCACTGATCATAAACATTTGCAAGTTTATCCCAGAACTGTCTTGTAACCGCACTTCCACAGGAAAATTATTAAAATGGCTTGATCAGAAATGCTGGAATCTCCTATGTTCGTAATACACTGACAGATCATGTGAATATGGTCATGATGTAAAAAAGATGGTGTAAAAAAGTAAGGCCAGACAGTGTTTCATTAGTTAAAGCACACAACTGGAAGTTATTCATCCTGTGTCTGATTGCTCTCCCCACATCTCTAAGTGCCTTTAGGCAAGCTACTTCCTCTCTGACCTGCATCAGTCCCATCTGAGAGGGGGGACACGTGGAGGGAGCATACGAGTTTAGAGAGAGCATGAAGGCCCCTGCCTGATTGATATCGACAAAGGGCAGAGTCTGTCTCTTGTTCCTACAAAGGATGTGAGCGCGCCTTCCCATTCCGTATTCAAATTTTAATTGCTGAATCACAGACCCTTTAAATTTATAGTTAATGCCCAAAGCTCTCTAGTTTGGAACTGCAGGTAGACACATTCTGTGTTCATAGACTTCTTTTAGGCAGTAAGAAATACATCTCATTCTGAAGCTCTGGCTCTCACAGGGGAGTCTCACTAGATCTGGCTGCTCAGACAAGGAGCCCAGACTGAGCAGATGCTTCAGGTTCTTAACCAGTGCTGGGCAGATGTTAGCATAAGGCTTATTGCCCAGTGCATCCTGGTTGGGTTGGCACTGCCAGCATGCAGCACTCAGCTGGGCAGGACCCCAGCCTTTCAGCCCCTTAAGTGCCTCTGATGGCTCTGTCCCTTTGCAGGTGAGGTGGCTCCCCGTAGTAAGCGACGGTGTGTGCTGGAAAGGAAGCAGCCATACAGCGGTGATGAATGGTGCTCTGGGCCGGACAGCGAGGAAGACGACAAACCCATCAGCGGTGCACACAGTGAGTGACTGCCTCCTTACCAGCTCTGAAGCTTGAACAAAGCTAGGTCCTTCCTGCGGCTCAGGAGGGCTGATGACACTGGCACCTCTAGCTTTGCCTCTATGTGCTCACTTAGCAGAGTGCGTGGGAGCCCATTGCAGTTGGTGGTCATTGTGCTGTGAGAATATTTGCCATGCAGTAAGATCTGGGACCAATTTTGTGGAGATGCTACTGAGATGTTGGAGGAAAAGGTGTTAAGGTTGAATGTCCCTGCTTTACATTGCTCTTTGAATGTCCCTGCTTTATGTTGCTCTGGCCACACTACCCTGGTCATAATGGCAGCCAGAGTGTGATGTGCGTTGCTTTTGTTGCAGCAGCCAAGTCTGTGCCACGCCACTCGCCTTTCTCTGTGCAGCTGTGTTGTAACGACAGCTGAGTCTAAAGAGGCTCTTGGGGTCTTGACAGTGGTTAAGGCAGAGCTGAGCTGGCCCATAGTGTGCACTTTTTGGGAAATGAACTGTAGGTCTCTTCCATTTTCCAAAAGCATCAGCATTCAGCATTGACATTTTGTGTCTACAATTCACTTTGCTTTCAAACTGTAACAGGGAGAATATCTGAGAGATATTCTGGAGCAAGGTCCTGTGGGGCCCAAGGAGATGCCCATGTTGTCTGATGGAGAACATGAAGGTGTAGAAGAGCAAGAAGAGGGTGGCCTTTGTGCTTGCCAGTGCATTCTCGCCATCGTCTCCAGAACATGCACTTGCGCTTCTCAGCACAGTCTGCAGCCTGTGCTGGAAGAGATAGTGCCGCTTCCCTTGTCACAGCCTGCTCCCAGATCTGCCTGGCGGGCGTGGGTCACGGTGGGGCTGCCCAGGGGCCGGGGCTGGCAACGAGACAGCACCCGTGTCCCCGCACCGGCTTCCCAGCGATGTCTCCTGTGTAAATGGTGCGGTGGCAGGGTCAGGCTGCAGGAGCTTCTGCGATGGGGAGAGGCAGCTGGAGGGGAGCAGGGATGAGTTAAGGGGCGAGGGTGGAGGACGGCAGGGCATGCCTCTGGTAATTGCAGTGCTTAGTAATATTAATTATGGATCTTATTTAATAACGGCTGACAGTTGACAGCCACCCCTGCCGTGCGCAGCGGCCCCGGGCCGGGCGGCGGGGCCGGGCGGGCNCTCGTCTCCTCTGCTCCCGCAGGCTGTAATGTAGCAGATCCTGCGATGTCCACGGCCCCACAGCTTGGCCCAGGGTCCAACCCACTGCCTAACCTGAGCGAGAGCAGTGCTTCCGGCGTGCCCCATGGTGCTGCCCCTGGCTTGCGGTCAGAGGCTGCAGGAGGCGGAGGCGGCGGAACAGGGAAGCAGCCTTCACAGTTTGTTTACGTCTTTACAACGCACCTTGCTAACACGTAAGCAGTAAACCCCGTATCTCCCCCACTGGTATTGGCTGGCCTTGTCACACCTGGCCGGCCTTGTCACACCTGCCTGCTGCATGCAGCACTTGAGCACAAGAGAGCTGGAGAAACCTGTGTCTCTCTGGTTGCACAGTGGGAAACTCCTGGGGTTCATGAGGTATGCTGGCAGCCACTGCAGGTGGGCAAACTTGCACTTAAATGCCCACTTCCTCCCAGTGAGGCCTGGCTCTGCACTCTCTTTCACCCACTGTAGAGCCCATCTAGTTGGCATCCGACAAAATGATTCACCCAAAGCAGTGTGGGCTGTTGGTCTGATTCGAAAGTATTTAAGGGGTGGGTGTCACAGGGAGTGTAATGTAACACATGGTATTCTCCTCACAATTCCTCTCTTCTGTCCCGCGTTGTCTCAGCCGTTGAGTCTTAGCAGTTACTTTAGTCTGTTTAGCCTAGTCTGTTTAGTTTTAGAGCTCTGCTGTACCACAGGTTCAGTGTGGGAGATCCCAGAGCATCTTGGTGACAACCATCTTAGGGCAGCAGGCACAAAGCAAAGCCTGTCACAGGACATGGGAAGAGGGAAATTGAATGGCAAGTGATCATCAGTTGGAGATCCTCTCTGGGGGCTGTGCAGGACAGATGGGAGACTCTGAGAACATTCCCCCTTCTTGTTTATCTCCAGAGATTTCCTTCTTCCTGCAGCACTGAAGAATGGAGGTGACAACTGGCGCCTTGGATGGGTAGGATGGGGCACAGTGCCTGTTCTCAAGTGATTTGTGCTCTCTCCCCAGAGCTGCAGAAGCTGTCCTGCAGGGCCGAGCTGACTCCATTCTGGCCTACCATCAACAGAATGTCCCGCGGGCAAAGCTAGACCAGGTATACCACCTGTGAACCAATTGCTCCTGTTGGCACATGCTGCCGACTATTACCCTTCCTGTCTGATGTGGCCATTCTCCCCCAGCCCCTGGCTTTGCTGTGAAAGAAGGGGTTGCCAGAACGCCCTTTCAGTGGGGTGGGAAGCTGCTTTGCTGCGAAATCTCTTCGGCACAAGTCCTTGCTGTTGTCAGCTGTCAAAGTTTGGGATGGGGCATGGCATATTCCCCGACAGCCATGTGTGCAGAGTACCTGCTTGTGCATTCCTACATCATGTAGTAGGGCCTACATCTTTCCTGCAAGGAATGAAGGTGAACTGCCATGAGGCTTGATTTTGGGACAGAGAGGTCTCCTGCAGGGTGCAGGGAAGAATACCTTCCTAGGATCTTTCCGTGATCAAGTTTCTTCCTCTTTTCTCTGCCAGGCACCACCTGCTCCTAAAGTGCTGGGCGTTGCTGAGCCACTTCCAATTAACCCTCCTGCTGCCAACACTCCACAGTCCCAGCCACTGGCCCCTCAAGCAAGTCAACCACAGCCACAGCCTCCCCCACCACAGCCTCCAGCCCCACCACCTCAGGCCGTCAGTCAAACACCTTTGCCTGCGCCCAGCAGCCTGCCCCAGGAAGGGACAAGTGAAGATGGCCGGAGAGATCTGACTCCCAACTCTCTGGGGAACAATAGCAGCAACAACCAGCCTGGCAGTAACCATCCAAATACGCCCACTGCATCTGCCAGCACCATGCAGCCTGGGCAAGTGGATTCCTCCACCACACCCAGCGCCAGCCTCCTTGGAGAGGGCCCAGGGGTGCCAGGGAATGGGCAGGCAGGCCTGGGCCCCAGGAACACCATGAACTCGGAGGGGCTCTCAAAGGAGCAGCTGGAGCACCGAGAGCGCTCTCTGCAGACCTTGAGAGACATTGAGCGTCTGCTGCTGCGCAGTGGGGAGGCCGAGCCCTTCCTGAAGTCCAGCCAAAATGCGGGTGAGGGGGGGACTGCCCCTCAGCCACAGGCTGCCCCTGCCCAGCCCCCCGCACCCCCTGCCAGCATGAAGAAGTATGAAGAGCCTCTGCAGTCCATGATCTCCCAGACCCAGAGCCTTGGTGGGCCTGGCCTGGAACACGAGGTGCCCCACCACCCCGGCGCTGACATGGGACAGCAGATGAACATGATGATGCAGCGGCTGAACCAGGACAGCCTGACACCAGAGCAAGTGGCCTGGAGGAAGTTGCAGGAAGAGTACTATGAGGAAAAGCGACGGAAAGAGGAGCAGATCAGCATCCATGGCCGGCCTATGCAGGAGATCATGATCCCGCAGTCAATGGGGGGCATGATGATGCGTGGGCCTCCACCACCCTACCACAGCAAGCCTGGAGAGCAGTGGCCACCAGGGATGGGCAGCCAGCTGCGGGGACCCATAGATGTGCAGGATCCTATGCAGCTGCGGGGAGGGCCACCCTTCCCTGGGCCACGGTTCCCTGGGAATCAAATGCAGAGAGTCTCTGGCTTTGGAGGGATGCAGAACATGCCCTTGGATACTCTTGGGCCCATGAATGCCATGCAGAGGCCGGTCAGGCCCGGCATGGGATGGAGCGATGATATGTCTCCTATGGGAGGCCCTGGGAACTTTCCACAAGGCACCTTGTCCTACCCACCAGGGCAAGGGGACCCAGAAAGGTTTATGAATCCCCGTGCCAGAGAGGAGATCCTGCGGCATCAGCTCATGGAGAAACGGCCAGTGGCAATGCAGAGGCCCATGGGGATATCCAGCAACTCCATGAGCCAGGGCATGGAAATGGAGAGGATGATGCAGGCTCACAGGCAGATGGATCCATCCATGTTTGCTGGGCAGATAACGGGTGAGAGCCTGAGCAGTGCCCCAATGGGAATGGATTTTGCAGGCACTCGGGGGATGCTGAGCCCCACTATGAGTCAGACAGGCCTTCGGGACTTGGACACACCCATGGGCCCTGGCAACCTCAACATGAACATGAATGTCAATATGAACATGAACATGAACCTCAATGTCCAGATGACCCCACAGCAGCAGATGATGATGTCACAGAAGATGAGGGGCCCTGAAATGATGGCCCACCAGGGCATGAACCCTGAGGAGCTGGCCAGGGTTAGGGCTCAGAATGGCAATGGCAGTGCAATGCTAACGGGACCCCAGAAAATGATGATTCCCTCCCAGTTCCCCAACCAGGGACAGCAAGGCTTCTCAACTGGGCAGGGGTCTTACCCCAGCCTGCCCCAGGAGATGGGCAGCGGCTCAGACATGTTCAGCCCTGAGCAGGGCACTATGCCAGTTGGGAGCATCAGTGGCACCACCAGACTCAGCCACATTCCTCTGCCTCCGGCCTCCAATCCCACTCCCACACCAGGGGGAAACCTGGCCAACATGCACCCAGCACCTTCCCGGGGGCTGGGCCGCCGGCCCTCTGACCTCACCATCAACATCAACCAGATGAATTCCCCCAGTATGGGTCACCTCAAGTCTCCCACCCTTAGCCAAGTGCATTCGCCACTGGTCACCTCCCCATCTGCCAACCTCAAGTCCCCACAGACACCCTCACAGATGGTCAGCATGCCACCTTCAAACCAGTCTGGACCCCTCAAGTCCCCCCAAGTGATGACTTCCTCTCTCAACGTTCGGTCTCCAACTGGCTCGCCAAGCCGCCTGAAGTCCCCTTCTATGGCTGTTTCTTCCCCTGGTTGGGTGCCATCTCCCAAAGCCACCATGCCCAGCCCAGGAGTCAACCAGAGCAAGCAGACTCTCAATATGAACTCATCTGCTTCCATTGGAGCACTGGATCAGGGTATGCTGGGTGTCTTGTATGAGAGTGCATGTCTGTGCTTAGTTTTGGTGGGTATGTGGACAGGGTTTCTCTCCAGCCCATGACTCTCTCTGGAGCAGGAAGACACGTGTTCCTGTGCCTGGCCCCACATCTCACAGAGCAAATATTTTTTCCCAGGAGTCCAAACAGGGCCTTTTCAGGTAGATCTGTGACACAGGCAGCAAACACTGTGTCTGTGCTGGGCAGTCAGGGGCAGCTTTAAGTGGAAGTCTGTCACTGCTCTGGAGCAGGGTCTCTGCATGAGCCTTCTCAGAGTCCAGAGAGTGCTGGACTGTGCCAGCTCTGTGCTTTGCAGCATCCTCTGGTCACTGCTGTCAGAAGGAGAGGACAGGGTTGCTCTCTGGTGGGAGCGAGCCACAGTGTGTGGACAATACTAAGTTGATCTCTCTCTTGCTTGCAGGTTCTCTCCCTTCTGGGCCTCGGAGCAGCTCTTCCGCACCAGCCAGTAACACCTCTAGCAGCATGAATCCGAACATGCCTTTTACTTCCTCTCCAGATCCATCCCCTTCCCAGAACCCCCTCTCACTGATGATGTCCCAGATGTCCAAGTATGCCATGCCCAGCTCCACACCACTTTACCACAATGCCATCAAAACCATCGCCACCTCTGATGACGAGCTGCTGCCAGACAGGCCTATGCTCCCACCTGGAAGTATGTCAGGTATCTACTTCTGGAGGTGGGCTTACGAGGGGTCAGACTGTCTTGTGGCTGCCAGTGGACCTGAGGCAGCAGGTGGAGGAGGCATTAGAAACTCTGATCTCCCCATGACTGCCATGTCACATAGCTTAAATTTCCCCTTGTTTGTAACAGTCTGTGCACTTCCCTACCCTCTTCCCAGGCTGCCCATCAGCTTTTGGCTTGGGTGGAAGGACATGAGCTGGTCTGGCTTGAGGAGTCCTTCTTCCACAAGACCTGGAAGTTTTTTACCTTTAGCCATGTAGATGTATTGGGCCCGAGTTTTCATGGCTCCTGGAGTTTTCTCAGGTCCAGGACTTGCAGGCAGAGGTCTGCTGCTTAGAGCCCTTGTGTTCCTGTGCAGTGGGACAGGGATGCTCTGAATGGGGCTTGGGAGTCTGGTGTTTTGAGTGGAGCCCAAGTGCCTCCACAGGCAAGGCTGTGTTGTAGCACAGTTGTGATTTCAGTAGGCCAGATATGCTCCACTAGCTAGTGGCACTGGTGAGGACATCTAGGCAAATGAGTGTTTTTTGTCACGTGGTGACCAGCCCAAAGGGGAATTCCAGCATGCTCTACCACTTGATTTAGGGGTCTAAAGCTGTCTGATAAATATTTTTGGCAGTTTTGAAAATGAAAAATCAACTTTTTGACTCTTTCACTGCTGAGCAGTCACTTAGGTTGACCACAGGCATGCAAATGCACTGGCTGCTTCTGCAGGCACTGATGGCTGCTCTGCTTTTCTGATGGGCACAGGCCTTCCCGCCCAGCCAGCACCTGTGTCGGGCTGCTGACTCTTCTGCTTTTTTCCTCCTCACCACCTGAGGTTGTGTGGTCGCTGGAGCTTGCTGGGTGGCAAACCCTAGGGCAGGCAGTGGTGAAGGGTCACTCCTTGCTGCCTTTCAGGCAGCTGAGAGCCATGGTGAGACCATGGTGTAGGGCACACACCGAGCCAGCTAGGACTCTAAAATCAGGGGAACGTAAGAAATTACAAATCTAGCATGGGACTGGACGAAGCTGGAAGAGCCCTCTGGTGCTTGTGAGCTTGGGGAGCTGGAATTGGGGGCTCTGTTTGCTGATGTTGGTGCTTTGCAAGCCCATCTTGGAGCTGCTTACTGAGCATCATGCTTCATGCTCAGGGCATTCTGAGCAGGAGTGCTTGGCAGGCTTTCAGGATGTGGATTTTGCAACCCTGAAAGGTCTGTGGGAAGGGTTAACTCTTCTCTCTTTTTCCTGTCCTTAGGCGTGACGGGGAATCAGCCAAATCAACTGCACTTGAACTCTGTGGGGCCTGGATCTTCTCAGAGCCCCATGGGAATGAACCTGCCTGGCCAGCAGCCCCTTTCCCATGAACCGCCCCCCACCTCCATGATGTCCTCCCCAAACCCTCTGGGCTCCAACATTCCTATGCATCCGAGTGGGCCAGGGGCGGGCATGCCCCCCCAGAACCCCATGATGCTGCCCCCGGGTCCCCAGGACTCATTGAACCAGCAGTGTGGCCCTGTGCCCAACAGTTCACAAATGATTCCTTCTAACCAGCTCGTGTTCCCCCGCATGCAGCAGCCCCACAATGCCATGCCATCTCCTGCCGGAGGCATGCCCATGGCCCCCAGTGCGGGAGGTGGCCCTGGGATGCAGCAGCATTACCCGCCAGGGATGCCTTTGCCGCCTGAGGACCTTCCCTCCCAGCAGCCTGGCCAGATGCCCCCTCAGCAGCACATGATGGGCAAGAACATCCCTCCTCGGATTGGTGACCCGTACCCACCCGTGCTTCCTGGGGTGGCGTCGGTGCTGAACGACCCCGAACTCAGCGAGGTCATCCGCCCCACGCCCACGGGGATCCCGGAGTTTGACCTGTCCAGGATCATCCCATCAGAGAAGCCAAGCAGCACCTTGCAGTATTTCCCCAAGAGCGACAGCCAGGCACCCAAATCTCAGCCTTCCAACCTCCACCTCATGAACCTGCAGAACATGATGGCTGAGCAGTCCCCTGTGCGTCCAGGTATGAATGCTCCCAGTCTCCCCGGGCAGCAGGGCGTGCAGAGGGCACTCAGCATGCCCATGTGCCATCCTGGACAAGTGCCCATGCTGGGCAGGACAGGCATACCGCCCCAGCAAGGCATGATGGGCAACAGCATGCACCAGGGCATGATGTCTCCGCAGCAGAGCCTGATGGCCCAGCAGAATTTCATGCTGATGCAGGCCAAGCAGAGAAGCATGTCTGTGTCAGGGGAGATGTACGCCCAGACAGGACATATGATGTCACCTCAGGGCTCTCTCATGGGGCCCCCGCCTCAGCAGAACCTCATGGTCACGCACCAGATGAGGCAGAGGAGTGTCTCCCTGGACAGCCAGATGAGTTACATCCCCGGGCCTGGGAACATGGCGAACTTGCCTTTCTAACCCTGACTGGTGCTCAGGGCTGGGGAGGGGATGGGGCTGCCCCTACGTTTTTAAACCTTTCTGTGGGGGAGGGTTGGGGGCCAGTGCCGGTGGAGGACACCATGTGGGATGATTTTCATATCGGATTTGCCTCTACACAGCAAACCAGATGTGCAGTAAACTTGATGTGAATTGGGTTTCTTTTTCCTTTCTTTTTTCGGGAAGGGGAGGGTGGAGAGACTTGGGAGTGGGGCTGTTACTTTGAACCCCGCGTGGTGACCAGGGACATCCAGACCTTGTGGCAGTTTGTAAAGTTTTCACTTAGGGTTTTCCTCCGTCAAGTGTTTTTCTTGCCCTTTTTTCCCCTCTGTTTTTTTTTCTTTCCTTTTTAAGCAACCAAAATGTGCAAGAGGGTTTTTGGAACTAGCTGTAAATAGGTCGCTGGGAAAGGCAAAATTTGTGCTGGTTTTTAATTGTTCTGTATTTCTGTGTTTTAATAGAAGCCTCAAAACATGTTTTAAAAAACAGAAAGAAAAAAAACATGCTAAAGGCAACAGTGTACAAGGATTGAAAACTCTCCTTGGGGGAGGCAGGAGGATCCCCAGGGTGCACAGGGTGTTGAGAGATCCCATTGTAGAGTGACTCTGTGTCAGACCTGTGTTGTTCACGCATCTGAATGGTTTTGCATGTGTGGGAGAGGGGGTGGTGCAGTGTCATGCGGATCTCAGGTCCCGTGGATACATGGATACTATGCTGAGTGCACAAACATAACCACTGACCAAGGGCCATCGGGGGGGCCAGAGCTGTGAAAATGCTGCTGGAACGGTGCTCATCTGGCAGGGCAGAGGCCACAGCTTTACAGGATGCAGCTGTTGCTGCTCTCTGGAGAAGCTGCTGTATCCAGGATAGGAAGGATGCTGGCCCTGCAGCTGGAGAAGCATCAAGAATCTGGGCTTCGCAGATGGTAACATGCTGGACCTGAAGGTCTTGACCAGCCCTGTCACCTATACCCCCTTCTCTTCGCTTCATGCTGTGTCCCCTGTAGGCAAGGTGTTGTGGTGTGTAGGGACAGATGGGCTTTGAGGTGAGTGAGATGATGCATTCCAGTGTTTCCAGGAGAGGCTAGCTGGGAACCCTGATCTTCTGCAGCCTTCCTACACCAGTCTATTACCTATCCATTACCCTTCACTACAGTGTCACACTGCCCCGCTATTGAATGCTCTCCCAGGTTTTCCTTGTGCTTGTCAGTCCTTCATCTCCAGAGTTTTGCAGGCAGTCTTCACTCCATCATAACCTGAGCTACTGGCAGCAGCCCTGCCCTCTCCTGCAGCACAGGAGAGGTCCAGCTCTTGAAGAGGACTCTCCCTGAGTGCAATACTCCACCTCAGCATTCAGTGTCGGCACCATGGCTATCCTGTGCTTCAGACAGAAGAGGCTGAAGTTGAGTTGCAATCTCTCATTCCTAGGCTGGCAAAAGCATGCCATTTGGACAACTCTGGCTTTTCTGGATGTGCTCCACCCTCTCCGTCCCGTACTCCGTAAGATCTTCCTGCATGCAGCCCTGATGGTCTTTCCCATGTTTTTTCACAGAGGGGAATGTGGCGTGATGCATACACGTTTCTGCACACATCACAGTATCTCTGGACCTCTGTGGAGACTGCAATTCCAGCATCCAGTGGTGAACCTGGGGCACACAATTGCTGGAAGAACACCGCTTGGAGGATTATCTCTGCAGAGCCAGGCTTAACACACTACCTTTCTTATAACAGAGCTCACCTTTCCCAACTTGCTATTGCAGGCAGGAGAGGGCTTTGGAAAGGGAGATTGCCAAGTAGTGAATGAACAGCAACACTTTTTATCATGTTGCAAGCTGTTTGGAAAGGCTGGTGGGTGCTGAAATGTCAGCCCAGCAGCTGTCTTGATCCAGTCTGTGAGAAGATGGAATCATAAAGCCCAGTTAGGAATACAGTGAAGCTTTGGGGCATTTTGTAGTGAACAGTGCTGGGTGAGAAGTATGGGTTTGGATCTGAGGAAGGATCTTGCTCCAGTCTCCTGCTTTGTGGAGGTTTGTTGCATACAATGTGAGCAAGTAACGTTTTTTGAAGTGCTAAAACAGAAACAATCACAAGAAGTGCTCCTTCCTGCCTTGGCATTTGGAGCAGAAGAATAATGTTCAGCCCAGGCTTTGGACCTGACATGTTAGCTGGTTGGATTCTCAATCCTTTCAGTGTGTATTTCATGTGGGAGGATGTAGCTCAAACAGATGTAGCTCTTTCTAAGCTTGACTTGCCTGAAAGGCTGTAGCTTCTCTTGGTTGCACTTCAGGGTGTTGGCTGCTGGTAGTTTCTCGTAAACATCCAAATACCAATTGCAGTCCCAGGCCTTGCTCATCATCCACCAGCAAGTCTCGGCTAATTTGAAGCCATAACATTTTCTATATGGAAGTTTTTTTGTTTGTCTGTAGATAGCTGTTGTTTTAGCCTGGTTGAGATCTCCATGCGTTTGTACTTCCCCTGTTGTCCCTTTTGCCCAGCCCGACACAGAAGTTGCCTGGGGCTTGCAGTCCTCACTCAGTCAGCAGTGCATTGTCCCTGCATCAGCAGGAGCCTACAGGCTGTGGCACATGCCGTGCAGTGCTCAGGAGACTGGTGCTGAGCGCTCACAGGGACGTGGCAGTGCAATGCTATTTCTGCCTGGCAACAGGAGGAAGACCTGTCCTTCAGTGACAAATAAGAAGCTAGGCCTTTTGACTCAGCAGCCGTGGATACAAGAGGGAAATCCTGATGCTAGGTCAGAGCTGAGGACTCTGGAGCAGCAGTTGGTGCTCTTGTGCAAAATCCCACTGCCCTGGAGCCAGCTCTACCCCTACCACTGTGACGGCTGAACAATGGGGAGAAGAAATGCTGCCTAAGACCCCTGTGCCCTGGGCGCTGTTCCCAATCCTGTCTGTGAACAGCAATGTGGCAGGAGTTCTTTGGAGGCTCAATGACAGCCAGTCCTTGTTAGACCTAGGCAAGGTTTGCCATCAGCTGGTTGCCCGCTGCCGTGACCTGTGTCTAGTCTTGTGTCTTGTAGTTTATTGCTCGGCTCCTCACCTTGAGTTCTGTGTACTGACTCCACCTAATCACAGTAGAAGGTTTGCCCATCTTTTAGCCATGACTTTGCCATGGTTTTCCAGCTCCAAAAAAGCGAATGCTGGGAAACTGCATCTTTCAGTATGTCAGATAATCACACACCTGGAATTAGCTTTCACGTTGAGGTAAAGGTGACTGACCTGTTCTCTGTCATCCCATGGAGAAACTTCCCCAGTCATTTTGTACCATTATATAAATATATATATAAATATAAATATATAAATACAATATGTGAAGACATCTTATTGGTTTTTATTTGAAACAATTTTTAGGCTTGTTTTTGGGTATCTGTGCTGCCTGTAATGTATTGACCTGTTTTATAGGTGCCTTTTTATTAAAAAGACAAATTTCAAGACCTGACCCTGCCTGTCTTTTTCCATGGGATATTCCACAGGACTGCAGTGGAGACAGAGTTCAAGAGGTGCTGAAAAGGTTGTGTGGGCATCGGGGGAGCCCCTTCTCTGCAGCACTCCCAGGCACACGTTCATTCATGCGTTCCCTTACTTGCACTCACTCATGCATGCTCCACTGCCTGCCACAACCCTGTGATCACTGTGTGTGCATAGCAGGATGCTCTGCTGAAATACCCCAGCTCTGTCTCCTGAGAGATTTGGTAGCCCTGCAGGAAGTGCAGAGCAGTGTGCTGTTGTGAGGGTCTTTGTGTTCCCATCTTTGGGGTTGCCTTCATCAGAGACCAGGGCTTCCTCTGGTTTTTCTGCTGGAGCCTTGTTTGCAGAGCACAGTCCAGGACTGGGGGTGCAGAGGGTATGCTGTGGATGGTGGTGACATTGTCTTCCCACACACCATCTCCCTACTCTCTGCAGGAGCCACGTTGGAGCTCCCCTTGGCTCAGTCCCCCTTCCCGGTGGCCTGGGTGGGCAGAGTACATCTGCCTCACTTGGTAGCCATGAGATGGACTGAGCAGAGCTCCATCGGGGAGGCTGAAGGTCTGCCCAAGGGCTGCAGGGATGGCTTTGGCAGCGTGAGTACTTAGCAAGGAAGCCCACTCTGGGACAAGGTGTTGTGACAGCCATGCAAACCTTAAGGAGACAGCAAGGGTTTTGCTGAGTGGAAAGCAGAGCTTCCTCTGCGGTGAAGGAAAGTTCCTCTTGCTTTGTTTTTGTCGCCATTCAGCAGGCTGGCTGCAGGCAGCTGTGGGAAGAAAAATGGTAACTCTTTGGGGAAGGTCTGCCAGCTCTGAGCCAAGCCATTCCCAGGCTGTCTGAGCCAAATGTAGGTGTAAAGGCAGCTTTCCAGTCAGGTTAGCAGCTGCTGTAAAACTGGGGCAGGAGGTGCTGCAGTTAGTGGAAGAGGCTCGGTAAAGCAGAGAGGTAACGTAGGTCTGGACTGACTCTGAACACAGCAGAGCCTTCTGCAGCACTGGTGAAGGGGAATCTGAGCAAGGCGCTCCTCTGAGCCCTTTGAGCAGACCTTGTCAGAAAGCTGCTATCTGCCCACTTAGTGCTCTCTGATGCGTCTCCCTTGAAGAAAGTGACACAGTTGCAGAAAATGCTTACACGCACTATACGTGAGAAGATGGTGTTTTATTCACCTGTTTATTACAGCTTACTTCAAAACTTCCTAAAGGTTTGTACATACTAGTGCTAAAAGCTATAGTAACAATAGATGTGTAATCTGTTCACTCTCATTTTCATGCAGATTTTCTTTTTACTTTGTGACCACTTTTAGAATTTTACACTTCAACTATTATTTTTTTCAGTAACATTTTCATGTAGAAACATGGTTGTCACCATAACCTGCTGGGGAGGTGTTTACAATGCATCTGCAATGGGTTTGCTCACTGGTACAACCATGGAGAACACAAGTGCAGGCTTAAGAGACTTGCCCTTCTCTGCTGAATGTATGTGCTTGAACAATCACAATCACCATTACTTGAAAGTTTCATCTTTGAAGATGTGGTGCTGCAGGAAATGGTGGACTGCCTTATACCCAGTGAGTTTTCTCCTCAAGTCACTATGTGAGACCAAGTTATTGAGATCTCTGCCTTGAGTCAGGCTGAGGTAATGTGACCCCTTCCATAATGGCTGGGTCTTTTTAGCAGGGCTCTTGAGTACCGTGAAGTTCACCTGGGACCAAGCTGTCTGCTAGTGGGATGAACTTCAGAAGGGAGGTTAGCACAAAATTCCTGCTGCTGCAGGAGAACTAACATTGTTTCAACATTGCTTAAAATGTGAGATGAAGGGTAGAGCAGATTTTAAAGTGTGCTTGTGATGAGGGTCGTGCTTATGTGACATTGGTATGTATGGTTCTCCTACAGTTCAGGCCATAGCACTCTTTAGGAACAGAAATGTCATGGAGCAGTGTTGTGGGCCTGCTGCCATGTGAAACTGTGACAGGACCTCCTGGGCAGCAGCAGGCTGTCTTGAGTCTGGTAGGGCTTCCCCACACACCAGCTTGCAATGCAAGAATTAATGAGGGGGAAAACTGCTGCTCTTTTTTTGAACCAAATTATCATCAAGCTGCCCTGATCTGAGCAGCTTCTGCATACTTGCAGTTCAAGGCAAGATCACCACCCAGGTTTGTTCTCTGTACACCTGGATGCACTTAATCTCTGAGAGCCCTGTAGACGCAGGTGGAGGAAAACTATCGGAAAGCATAGTGCAAAGCAAAATGCCACATTTCCTCTAGCCTTGCTAAAAACAAAGAGAAATTATGCAAACGAACTCTTTCCCTTTCTCTGGGGCAGTGGGTCTCCTTGCTCTCAGAACCCACAAATAGCCATTCAACTAGCTGCCAAAAAAAAAAGTTATACCATCAGCCTTACAAAGCTGTGTGGTTTCTCTCCCATGTGCAGTCACAAGACAGAAGCCATCTCGTCAGACAGTGTTCTTTCTTCTTTAAAGGAAAACTTTTGCATAGACAGGCAATCAGTTCAGCAGCCACTCACAGGAGATCATAACAGCAGTAAAACAGATCAAATGAGTGGGGAAGGGTGCATCTGGTGTCAGGAATGGAGTCTGTGACAGTCAAATCTTCCAGTCTGTGGGAGGACCTCCTGGCATGAGCTGTGTTGGGAAGATGAATCTATTGTGGCTGGTTGGGGGGATGTCACGCAGAAGGAGGACAATGTTGCAGTCAGAGAGTGTCCAGCACTGCATGCCCATGCTATCAGATTGAACTTTGCAGCCCCCATAAGTCCTACCTGCATCTCTCCAGTTGCTATGGCCACTGAGTCCCATGGCTTCTTTTGGGCATGTCTGTACCAACCTGAGCTAGTGAAATGGACACCTGCTTAATGACGTGGCTAATTGACTTGGCTGCACTTTTTTCCTTGCACCCCAGTCTTGTGCCTGGATTTGTGCACAAGATGCCTGCAGTCAGTTTTTTGAGGAAGAGGTGGGAATGTCAGGTTCAACCCACTTGAGTTCATCCAGCCCCGCAAGAGTGACCGTCAGACATCCAGCATTCACCAACAGCTGCCAGGTTGATCTCTACAAGTCTGAGAAAACCAGGAAGAGCCAAGCAAGGTATCTGATGGGATTTTGGTGTTTGGTGGCTATTGAGCCCATTTCCTAGGGAGTGAAGAAAGTTGTGGGGACGCTTGTGAAACTTGTAACTCAGACCACAGCAAGTGTGCCACTGGGAAGGAAAGCCCCAGGCCAGTTCTGCCCTGCAGGCAGCCTCTCCAGCTAGAAAGTGGAGATGGAGGAGGTATTGTCAGACTCTATCCCACTACTCTTCCTTGTCACCTCCAGGATCTCCTGCAGGGTCTCCTGGCTTATGCAGCCAAGCTCCTGCAGGATCCGGAAGAAGTCGTTACGGAACTTGACCCCAATAAAGGCGTAGAGGATGGGGTTGAGGCAGCAGTGTGTGAAGCCGATGGCCTCTGTCACCATGATGGCTGTGTCCAGCTGGTCTTCCAGGAGGCAGTTCTTGGTGAAGGCTTCTAGCTTGGTAAGTGTGTTCAGGAAGATGACGATGTGGTATGGGCTCCAGCAGAGGAGGAAGATGCCTGTGACCAGGATGGCCACACGGACAGCTTTTTGCTTCTGCAGGCGCTGGGACTGACACAGTGCCCGGATGATGGCCATGTAGCAGTAACACATGACCAGCAGAGGCACAAAGAAGCCCACGGTGTGGTAGAGGAAGCGGGTTGCCAGCCATGCATTGTTTCCATCAATCCCAACCTCTGGAAAATAGCAAATGCTGCGGTTGCTGTCGTCTGTCCAGACTTCCATGAAGATGAGATCGGGTAAAGTTAGAAGCAATGAGCAGAGCCAGACAGCCGTGCAGGTGAGGTGGATGGAGCGAGCTCTGCGTTTGCGGTAGGTGTGGATTGCATAGACAATGGCCAGGTAACGGTCTACCGCAATGCACCCCAGCAGCATGCTACTGCAGTAGAAATTGATCTTGTGGACAGCACTGAGTATCTTGCAGAGGAACTTCCCAAATACCCACCCAGCCAAGCTCTCCACGACGCTGAATGGGAAGGTGAGCAACAGTGCCAGGTTGGCCAGGGTGAGGTGGAAAAGGAAGTTTTCTGTTGTGGTGCGAGACCGCTTGAACCTCTCTAAAATGACCAGGACCAGGGCATTGCCCAGAGTCCCCAACACAAACATCAGCAGATAGATGAGGGGCATGAAGACCTTTCTGAAGGGATCTCCCTGGTTGCCAACCACAGATGAGGCTGGGTTGAAGCAAAAGTAGCCCTCCAAAGAAGGGGTGGTGTTCTCAGCTTCATAGTAACCGCTCAGCTCCACCTGGCTCTGGGGTACAGAGAAAGTCTTGTTAATGGAGGGGAGTTTCTGAACACAAGAACCCAGTCCCTCAGCTGCACCTGGCAGACCTAGAGCAGAGCACCCCCATGTCCTGAAGCCCACTTGCATCAGGAGGAGATGCTGTCTGCAGTGTGATGACCTTGGAGCCCCCTCCACTGCCAGGAGGTGCAGCAGCAGGTGGAGAGGGTTTTCTCCATTTGTGACAGTGAGGGCTGCTCAGTCTGTAATCTTTAACTGGAGTATTTGGAGATGTTTTGGTGTCCAGTCAGATGAACTGCACATCTGTACCTCAAATTCTGTGCAGTGAATCTGTCCTCTTCTCCTCCTCAGAGGCCTGAGAGCTGCCTATGACAGAGCAAGGTGAGGTGGGGACAGCAGCAGCTGTCCTTTGAGATTGCTTTCCACACACTCGGAGGAAGGTGTGGGGCAGGTGTTCAACACAATGGGAGGAAAGCCTCTGAGGCGCTATGGTGCCATAGCTACAGGAATAGATGATGGAGAGAGAGATCTGTTCTGTTGATAAACCTTTCAGTTCTGAATTAATTGCAGTCAGAGCAGGAAAGGGAAGGGAAAACACCACTCAGACTCCTGGCTGACACCCAGTAAGGGAAGTGCAATAGAGCTGCTGCAGATGTGATTCGCCCTTGGCTTACTGTATCTTCTTGACTAGCCTGTATTTGGCCTGAGGCTGTGGGCAAGTCTCGAGTGCTGGGAAGCTGGAATTCTGCTCAGGATGAGCTCCTTGGATAGTGGTCACACTCCAGCTGGCCTTGCACAAAAAGAGAGTGGTGGAGGAGGCTTGTGGCAAACTGAAAATTAGTGACAACTGGGAAGAGCTCAGCAGCAGTCACTCTGAGGTCCCCCACCCACACCCTCTCTGGAGACCTGTGCTGGGACTTCAGTGTTGACCACAGCGGAAGTCTCTGCTCATGCTTTCATACCTTTCACTGCCAGCTGCAGCCGTTTGCACCTGCTGCTCCTTCCCTCATCAGCCAAAGTTCCTGTCTAAAAATACCAGCCCTGCTTTACACAGTTTTAGACCTGATTTTGGGGGTTTTTGCTCACCCAATGGGCTACTAAGCAAAATTACTGTGACCAGCCTGGAGTCCTGCCTTATGCCTAGCTAGGGAAAGGTGAGTTATGTTTCTTCTCTCTCAGGCAGCTTTCCCTGGGTAATGCACTGGGTGCCTCTGCACATGACTGTGGTGGGTAAAGAGGTCACTTGGCAGCACCAGGGCTCATCTAAACTGCTCTGCTGCTGAAACCATCCGCATGGTTCCAAAAGGAGCTGGGGCATGCTGATGGGGCAGAAGCCTATGGAGCATTACCAAACATGTAAAGCAGGCAGTCCCCAAGCAGTGGACAGTAGGAAGGTGAATGAGTCCTTGGGAAAAGTTTGGAATAACCCTGCCCAGCTCTTGCTAATGTAACTGAGGGGCTTCTTTGGTGAGAAGCATTTTGTATTACCAAATAACTTTTATTTTTCTGGTTTAGGGTAAGATTTTGGAGATCAGAGATTGCTGCTAAAGACAAAAGCCTTAAGAAATCCCTCCCAGTTATTTTTCTCCCCAGCTTGAAAGTACTTCCTGCCTACTCTGTACCTGGACCTTTCATGAGGAGTTACCAACACACATAGAAATCTCTGATGTGTTGGCCAGGACCAGGTCCTTGAACCTCTCTGAGAAAAACAAAACCAATCTAAAAACCTTTGCAACTTGGTGCAGTGACTAAACCAGGCTGCTCAGGCTGTGCAGGTGACTGTGCTGAAAACCTCAAACAGATTATATGCTGGAATGGGAAATTTCACTGGGAAGAGGTTGGATGATTCCAGCTTTGAAGGGAAAAATGAAATTATGGAAAATGGCTGGGTTTGCTGGCTGGAATGTCAGTCCTTCCTTGGAGCCATGCCAACACTACTGATGGCAGCGGATGGGCAGCTTGGGCAGTGTTCAGTGGCTTTGGCTGCTGACCAGTTTCCAGCATCGCCTTGTATTTGGAGCCGGAAGTGCAGAGGCTGAGCGCCACTATCAGACACCATCTGATTGCTGATGGGGAGCAGATAGGAAGGGCTCTTACTGTAAACCACTCACTGTGGGTAGGGGAAGTGTGTGCGGAGCTGTGTTTTGAGTCGTCCTCTCCTGCATTTCTGAGCAAAGCAGCACATGTGGGTAGGAGCAGACAGAGATGAGTTGGAGACAAATAAAAGAGGATGAAAAATCAGAGTCTGGGCTGAGACAGGAAGGGCAGGGAGCAGAGCTGCAGGAGATGCACTATGACAAGCTGAGGCTTCCGGGGACTCTGCTGCAATTCTCATTTCTATGACTGGAAGTGGGTGGCTGTCTGATCTGGGATGGGATAAGTCAGCAGCGTGCATGCAGAGGGACCTTTGTACAGGTCTCCTGCATGACAATTGCAGCAGATTTGGGGTTGGGAGAAAAACTGGTGTCTCTTTCTGTAATACAGCAGTCAAGTGCATGCCTGGGAATGCCATTCCTGTGCGCTTTTCGTTCAGGGATCCCTTTACTGCTAAAACCTGCATCACAGAGTTATTCTGGTCTCTGTGTGTCAGCTGTTTTTCTCAGTTCCCCACAACTGTCAGTGACCAAAACATTTGGCTGCAGAAGTGAAGCAGCTTGTGCACTGTTACAGATTTTCCACGTGAATCATTCCCTTCTAGCCCATGCCAGGGCTGTGAGCAGCATATTTCACTCCCAAAACCTTAAAACTGTAATTGCCCACATCAGTACAATTTACTGACAGAGCTTCTGCTCATGACTTCTCCAGGGGCTGAACCAGGAAAATCCAGGAATAAGACTAAGGCCTGTGGAAATACCATGTTACGGTACTGTAGGTGCCTTTATGCTCTTGAGTCATGCTGGTCCCATTGCAATGAAAACTGGCCTGAGGAACCTCAGGGAACCTGGTGTAGATCTCAGTGGTTCTTCTGCAACTGTATTTTTGGTTGTCTAGTCTGCAGCTGAGGAAGGTTAGCAGGCAATGCATTTTTGCTATGGAGAAATGGGGTTATCATTTTGGGCGTGGTCCTTTTCCGCAAGGTTACAAAGTGGAATGGTCTCATATGGTATCAAAATTTAGGTGAGGCCCTCACTGTATTCACCATGTGATACTGAGATAAATGCCCTTTTGGTGCAAAAGTTCTTATCATTTTCCCTTCCATAATTGCTTGCTTGATCAAACAATCCTCTCTGCACAAGGCAGGGTTTGTCTTGCCACTTTGACAAGACACTTTGGAGGCCTTTTTTTTTTCAAATCTCTGTGGGTAGGTTGCTGCTACAAGCACTGAGTATAAGTAAAGCAACATATGGCACCACCAAAGCAAATACAGAGATGCTCATGTGGTATCTGCGGCCTCCCTGCTCCAGGGAGGAAGCCAAATCTGGGAAGCTGCCAGGAGACAGAGGTGGGAAACAACATATGTCAAACTCCCAAGTGCAGAAGTCTGAGAAAAGGTCCAAAACTCTTCCTGCTGTGGCATCTGACTGTGGGCATTTAGTCCTAAAATCAGCTGGGTTCTGCCCCCTGCCCTGTCACATGGTGTCTCCTTTATGATGTAAAATAATTCACAGCAGAGATAAAATCACGAAGCTAAGGATTATGGAAAGTTTTGTATGCAAGGAAAGGGAGGTGAAAAAGGGTTGAATTTGGTTTTAACCTCTCAGCAAATTTTAGCACTGCCACTGAACTTCAATAGAGGTCAGGGAAAGAAGTGTCTTCTCCAAAAAAGCTTTAAAGGAATGACCACCGTTTGCAAAGGATTTTTATACTGGATGAATCAGAAAAGAAATAAGGATGATAGGGCTTGCTCCCCCATCTCCTTGCTCTTCCCTGGTGTGTAGGAAAAAGGAGGAAGAGAAAATTTGGTAACAGTTGAATCCAACATTTCTCTTTTTGGAATAACTAATCCTGAGGTTTGCTGCAGGGAGCCACTGTAGTAAAAAATAAATTCTGAGATGCAATATTTGAAAACCAGGGTAATGATAATGCTGCTGTGTGCTTCCTGTTGGATAGCACAGCACACTGTAAAAGGTGCAGTTGCTCTTTTTCACTTGTAAAGGCTGGGAAGAGAACTATGAGGTAGAATACCTAGTGTCATTACTCCCTGTTAGAAGAACTACTTGCAATTTATCTTCCACTCTTTAAAATTCCCCTCTTGTAAATAGGCTGCATATTCCCCTTTCAGCAGAGTCTATGGCAGCCTGTATGTGAAGAAAGCAAGCATGGTGGTCATACCAAGGGTTTCCACACGTTTTCACACACGGAGAGAGAAGACTGGGTTTGCTTGGGTATTCCAGTTGTGTAAGGAGATCAGATAAGGTGTACAGGGCTTTGCACACTGTGTACACAGTCATTTATACCACTGACGGCTGGGGCAAAAGGTGCCTGCCTCAGAATAAGTGTTTTACGCCCACGTTGTGCTAATGGCTGTGCAGACAGCAGGGCAGCAGGGAGCAGAGGCTGGGAGAGGCTGGCAGCACAGGATGGGACTGCTGGGGCCCTGCTCTCCAGGTGAGTCACCTGGCCCTTTGCAGAGACCCTAGTCTGTGTCTTCATGCAAGGACAGCACTCGGGCTTAGTGCTTCCCAGTACAGGTCCCGGTAGCTAGGCAGCTTTCCTCAACAGAATATCCAGCATCCCTGGATCACAGTGGCTGCAGCCACACTACGCCAGCTCTTTGCAAACAACAGCATTGTGCTTGTGGTCAAGTCTGGACTTAGGGGATGCAAGGACTAATTACGCTGGCATAAGAAATGGCTCAAGCTCTGCCTCTGCCAGAAGGAGGGTTAGAAGACGGACGGCCAGAAACCTGTCCTTTCAGCCCACCCCAGCTCTACCTGCCATCCCTGTTACCAAGCAAAGCCAGGCCCAACTCACCAAGTCATAGGTCTCTGATGAGTAGCTCACAGGCCCCATGGTTTGAAGGGGAGGATCCGTCTCTCCACCAGAAGTTTCTACAAAAGTTCTTTTCTGGGGTGGAGTTAATAATTTAAGTGAGTAGGGAGGGACACAGAATGTAACAACAGAGTATTTGCAAGGCAAATGAGCTCCAGGCATAGAGTGACCTGATTGATGTAGAGATTAACATCTAGCTTTATCACCTTTTTACTAGTGCTGTAAGTTGATTATTAAAGTACAGCTTGAAGAATCCATATTCCTTTGGTCTGTATATCACAGAAGATCCAGAATATCCTTAGGTCTTCCCTGGAAACCTTCAGGGCTCTTGCCCACAGCTGTCCTTGTTCCAGGTGGTCCGAAAGGCTTTGAAAATTCTGTGCCAAGGACTACCCTTACCAGAAACCTCCTGGATCCAGGCACTGCTCTGGAGCTGTGCAGGACTTTGAAGCATGGGTATGGTCTGTATGATCATGGCTCTCTGCCTTGGGGTCCTCCTGGCTGCTTTAACCCCAGTGACTTGTGGTTGTCTTCTGCTCCTTCTCCTACTGCTTCGCCCCTCATCTGGGCTTGGAGGAGTGTGAGGTGGCTTGCACAGGAAAGCAAAGCCTTGGCAGCTGCTCTGCAAGTCTAGAGCAGGGCTAGCAGGGGCTGGGCAGCTTGATTTCACAAGGGTAACAAAGGAGATTCAAGATTTTCTCTGCTCGGGGAAATGGGCATTTTGTTCAGTGATGTCACAGCAGCAGACTCACAGTGAGAATGCCCCAGTCTGGGTCAGCAGAGTAGGATGGCATTGCAGCTGGCATTTTGGCAGAAAGCTTTTCCTGTGCGAGGAGCTGAGGCGGTTTGACAAGCACAGTTCTTGTCCTCCTCTTGTCTGGGTACAGCTGCACCAACGCCTCTCTACCAGCAAGGACTCTGGTGAGACTTCGGACTGCTGAAGAAGGAGGTGGTGTTATTCTCGTGAGCACTGCTGGATTACAACCACTCCTGCTTCTTAGATCCCGACTTGCTGGGCACCTGCTGCCCCGAGGATGTCACTGTCCTCCCCTGCTGTGAGGACCTTTGTGTGCACCTGCATGTGTCCATCAGCCTCTGGGCACTCTTTCTCCTGAAAGTGAGAGGATGGAGAGTAGCAAAACCGGAGGGAGGTCACAGGGAGCTTGCACTGTGCCTCAGTCACATCCCCCACCTCACAGGGAGAACGCAGACTGAGCAAGCCCTGTCCTGAAGCCCTGTGCTGCAAGGGCTGAGGGGTAAGGCGAGGAGTGGGGTACCACTGGGCCCAGGAGACTGAGAGGTCAGGAAGGATGTTCTCCATCAGCTAGAACTAGAGGGCGGAGCCTGTGCGTTTTGCTGCTGAGGGTGGAAAAACAACCACCTAGAGACAGCTGTAGATGTGAGGAACTAGATAAAACCAGGAGTGTCCTTGTCCTTTTGCATGTATTTTGGAAAAACATTTGATGAAAAATTTGGCTGCAAAGCACTAAGTACCAGGTGTTTAAGTGCTAGTGTTTAAGATTACATTCCCATTGTGCCTCGGTTTGTCAAAATCCATGTCTAAGTAATAGCTGTCTAAAAAAAAATGCCAATTCCCAGCCTGTCACGATCGGTGGTTACGACTCCTACAGACTGTGGCTCAATCTTTTATTCTTACGTTTGTGTTGGCTCTGTTTTAATGGCTACATAGCGAAACCCCGTTACGTTTGCAGGCGTTTTTTTTGCGAAACATGGTTAAAAGGGAAGTGCCAGGCCTGAGGGACCGGCCCAGGCTGAAGGACAGGACACGGGACCGGGACGAGGGGCCGGCAGGCGAGTCCAGCCCGACCAGCGCGGTCACGTGAGCACCGCACGCTAGGTGGGGCGTGACGCGTGGCGCACGCGTAACGTACGTACACGCGTACGCACGTACGTACGTGGTGCGTGTGGACCGGGGCGGTGCCGCCCGCCGGGAGGGGGAGGGCGCACGGGAGGAAGGAGGAAGCCGCCATCTTGGAGCGTCGAGTCGCCATAACAAGGCACCGGGGGAGCGAGAGGATTTTGTACCTGGGCGAGGGGGAGCGCGGCTGGTGGCGGTGAGGATGGGCCAGGGCGGGCACGGCTCCGTGGGAGCAGGGCGAGGGGGCCGCTGCCGGCGGGCCGCGCCTCGCGGCCTGNCCGCTCGGCCCCGGGGCTCCGCAGTGCGGCCCGGGCTCACTGGGCACGCTGAGCACCTCGAGGACTCCCTTTGTGCCGGGCCCAGCCGAGGGGAAGGGAAAGGTCCGGAGCTGCTGCCCGGGCCGTCTGCCCGCGCCCGGAGAGCGCAGATATGCGACGGAGGCACTTTTTTCTTCAGTCCGTCGGTTTGCGAAATGGTGGCGTCTCTTTTATCGGAACGGGGAGATTTGTTGGGTTCCGTGAGGCTATGCGTTATTTTTAACCTCTGTTCTTCTAAAGGGTGGTTACGAGCGTGAGGGCATAAGGGACTGAGAGGTTTGTTTAGTTTCCTACACTATTGGAGAACTTCTCGGCGTTGGTGTTCGGGTCTTATTGGCGTCTTTGGCTACCTTCGTGACTCGTCTGGTTTTTACGAAGTTAATGGCCAGGAGAAATATCTCTTCGAAGATGCCTTAAAAGTTAGCTAGCAGAAAATCCTAATATTGCGAACTTTAAAATTCTGCTGTGAAGCCAGAATTGACACTCTTGAAAACAGCTGGGAAGTCTGAATTCCTTTTCCGCTCTCCTGAAATGTTCTTCAATGTGCTTTTTTATTCACTGGGAAAACATGCATTTTGTTGTGAATGCCGAGGTTAGGAAGCAGTAGTCTGCTGGTTTTTCCTTTGTGTTTTCCCAAGATGCAGATGCTTTGTGGTGAGAAAGCACATGCAAGCCTACTTCTTGTTTCAAAAGATTTTGGACTAGGGACGTTTTTTATCCCTGGTACCATCGTAAAGAGTCTTTTGCTCTGGTCCATGCTTGCTTTATGTCAGGGGCAGACTTCGTATTGTCTTTCCCAGGTTTCGCAACCTTTCTGTTACATACAGAGTCAGTATTAAGTCATGTGTATGAAATGTTATCTTCTGAGCACCGCATAAGTTGTCGCTGACAGCAGGAAGGTAACGCCACAAGTAGGAACCAGCAGCGTTACTACCTCAGTTCAGGCTCAGTCAATCCAACTCAAAGAGGCAGCTGCTCTCAGTTCAGCGTAATGATGTTGTTTCCTCTCTGTTCTGAATAGCCTTAAATCACTACCTGGTTGAAAACTGGGGGTAAGCTGGTTGAGCTAGCATTTTGGGTTGGAGGAGGGTAAGCTCTTGGTTTGGGTTTGCATAATTTATATTTCCCTTTCAAACCAAACAAGGTAATCAGAGTAATGTAAGGGTTTTGTCAGTTCTAACTTGAATGTCCACTTGGTACTGTAGTCTTGCTTCCTGTCACAAACTTATGCATAATATTGTTGCTCAGCATTTTAGGGCTGGTTGGCTGCATCCTGGAATTGGGGGAATTTGTGGGGGAATTGAAGAGCCATCAAAGCAATTGATACACTTAGTGGTTACTTTATGGGAGGGGGCAGGTAGTGGAAAGTCGCTGAAAGTACCACTGTTTAGGAGGTTTTCTTTGGTGGCCAGAGATGTTAGGCAAAACTTTATGGAAAGACAAAAAAAGTTCTATGCGTGTCTTTATCACTGAGGAAACAAAAAAGCAAGTACTATTGTTGCACACTGCCTAGGAAGAAATTTTTCTTAAAATACAAAAGTAAACTGATGTGATTTATGTAGACAAAAATCCACGCACTAATTGTTATTGTCTGCTTCTCTTTCAGATTGAAGCAAGTGAATTCTGATATAACTCAACTTCAATAGAGGGCTTTTTTTTTAAAAAAAGTTGTTCCACAGTGCATCAGAGCAAGTTACTGCTTTACTTTTGAGTGACTTACAGGTGCTTGCCTGCATTGCAATAAAGGACTCATATATTGAGCAAGACTTATTTATCTCTTCATTTTGGAGAGTCTAATAAACTGTTATTACAGTTTCTGTACTGACTTTCAAAGTTTTGAAGTCTAAAAAGACATCTTTAAAGATAAAAGCATGAGCACGGCCAGAACAGAGAACCCTGTTATAATGGGTCTATCCAGTCAGAATGGGCAGTTGAGAGGCCCTGTAAAACCCAGCGGGGGCCCAGGAGGTGGAGGCACACAAACTCAGCAACAGATGAACCAGCTGAAAAATGCCAACACAATCAATAATGGCACTCAACAGCAAGCACAGAGTATGACCACCGCTATTAAGTAAGTGTTTTTATGGGCTGCCACGAAAGGAATGTTTAAAAGTCATGTATGGGAAAGCATTCTTGGGTTCTCACTTGGAAAATATTGTCTTCTGTTGTTTTGTGACATGGGTGGTTAGAAGTGTCCTGTGATGTACGTTACAAAAAAAAGCTGTATTTCCATGTGTGAGCTTCTCGCCAACAGTGATTGTTCTGAAAATGCAGTTTGATGCTGTGCTTTTCTGAGTGTGAGCCTCTGTCAGAGATAGCCCACTGAGCCTTAAAATCCTGTGTTTTTTGCTTATTGGAAGGGGTGCAAGAGGGAAGTAGAGGAGTGGGAAGGAGCTGAACTGACTTTTAAGACCGAGGCGGAAATGTCACCTGGTCTCAGTCTAGTTGTGTATGCTTTTCAGTTTGTTGCAGTTCTTTCTCATGGTGATACGTGCTTTAAAGTCTGTTATCTTTTGTCATTGATCTGAAATAGTAGCACCTGATCTCATTGTAATGCTCTGGCTTTAATTCATTAAAGCCTGAGCTGGGAGGATACATCCCACTGTGATTCTCTGTTCCTATCCAGCTAGTTTTGGAAGTGTGCTGGTTGGAATTTCTGAAAGATGTAAAATGCTTGGATGGTATGGTAATGTGTTGCTTTTCTTTTTTCTTCCGTGGATCCTCCTCCCCCTGAACAGCATTGGCTTTTATTTTGTTAATTATTTGTGAAGGAAGTGCCAGCTGTCCTCAGAGAAAGCATGATGGAACTCTCAGGTTCTTAAAATCTACCTAACTTGCCCCCCCCGCCCCCCCCCCCTTTTTTTTTGTAATGTGTTACATGGTTACTCTAATGAATGTCATGAATTAAACTAATCAAAATTCACGCATAACTTCCTGGGGCTGGTAAAGAGAAGGACTTTCCTCTTTCAAGAGAGGATGGGTATCTAAATCTCACTTACAGCAAACAACGTTTGATCAACAAGCAGAGTGATTGCTTACTTAGTTTTTTCACCGGAAGTGTTTTTTACCTTTTCACATTACTTGGGTATTAAGAATGGATGTTCCCTGGGCAAGAGAATTTTTCTTTTAAGTCATGACATAGTCTTGTGTGGATTTATTATAGCCAGTTTCTGTTATGTGGCTAAGTCAGTGCTCAGTTTTAAATCCGTTCTGCTGTTTGATTCAGTGCCCTAAAAATGGGACTTGAATCATGACTGGATAAAGATTTCACAGATTTGTTTGGCAGACGGCTGATTTTGTCTGTTTACAGTTTTCTGCCTGGTACATCCTGCTTAGCTCAGAGAAGACTTGAACTCATATGTGTAGGCGCTTTTAGCTTTGAGGCTGTGAAAATAATTACGTGTTCATCACTATATCTAAGAAAATAAAATGCAAAATCAAAATATTATTTAAAAATCTGTTTTCGTTATATTTTGCTATAGACCTGGTGATGACTGGAAGAAGACTTTAAAACTCCCTCCAAAGGATTTGAGAATCAAAACTTCGGTAAGAATGGTTGAATTGTAGGAATAAATACTAAATGAAACTTGTGAGAGGGCTTGCAGTGGTAAAATACTTGTCCTGAGCAAAGGCTGAAAAGTAGTTCAGCTCCTACTGTTTTGAATGAAGAATTAATTTATTCTCCCTACTGCTTGTGAGTGATGCTTCTCTTGGAAAGCTCAAAAATGGAGTTCACTGCGTTTTTCTTACGTTATTAGTTTTATAGCATGACACAGGCAGCATCTGTGTTGTCCGAGGCAGATGGGAAGGTGTTGCTGTATACTCTCAGGAGCTGTGTTTGGCTCTGAGAAAGCAAATGTTTCCTCTGCCACTGTAGGGTATTGCATGGGTTAATGGGAACTCCTGTATAGTAATTTGTGGTCTTCCTGTACAGGCAATTTCAGATCAATGAAATGGATGTGCTTTTTTTTTTTAATATTTAGGACGTGACCTCCACAAAAGGAAATGAGTTTGAAGATTACTGTTTGAAACGGGAGTTGCTGATGGGAATTTTTGAAATGGGCTGGGAAAAACCATCTCCTATTCAGGTTGTTTGCAAACAGACTACTTAGATGCTGCTTTTAACTTCTATAAATGTGTTGACATTCTTATGCCTAAATGTCTGATACTTATGCCATCATTGGGGAAAGCCGAAGCTGTGAATGAAAGAACTTGGTGGCTCTCGGGAAAGGCAAGAATTTCTAACCCCCAACTAAATCACTTAAGTCATTCAGTGAGTGACTTAGTGATGGGACTGCCTTACACTTTTGGGGAAGTTAACTTGAATTTTCCTTTTCATGCTGGGGGTGTTAATTTGTTAGTTCTTTGTTCAGTAAAGTCTTTCACATAAGTGGTCCCAGGGGTCTGTTTTATAAATTTTCCAAAACTGAGTTACCGTTGACTATGTACCTTTAGTTGTTAACAATATAATTATGGCTTTATCACAGTGTTGGCTCTTATTATTGTAATCTTCTGGAAGAAGAGTTATGGAGATTGTGGGAGAGAGATTAATATCTTAGCAAGTTTACTTTTCTGTACCTCCATCTTTCTTTCACTTCTAAGACTTGTTCCATTAAGAGCTGTTCATGTGTGAACTTTGGGGGGCGTGGAAGGTTGAACTCTCTTTTAAGTGGTCTTTCAGGGTTTATCACTGACACAGCTCTGCCACCTTGTCTCTTTAAGGCATGAGAAAACTATGGCTTGCTTTGTTTATAAACAGATTCTCATGATGCCGCCTTTCCAAAAGGCTGAGATTTCTTTAGATGTTGCTGAAAAAGGTTGTAAATTTAAAAATACGTGGGGCCTGTGTTTGGATGGCTGAAGATTTTATGAGAAGAATATCACAGGAATATAGAGGTTGGAATCACATGGGCTGAGGTGGTTCTGATGTTCAGATGTAGGTGGGAATCTTTTTCTGTAGGAGGAGTTTGCTGGTAACTGTCATTGTCTCTTTACTTTTTTTTTTCCCAGTTTTTCACTTTTTTCCTAATGTGTTAGTATGGATTTACCTGTGGTACCTGATCCCTTTCTTATGATCAGGCAAGATAAGGACTTTGAAGTGGGATGTGTTGGGGAACTCTTTACTCATGGATTTAACTTCTTCCTGTTGTGAGTCTGTCATGCTTGTAGTTGCAGGGTAGTAATAATAATAATGGTCATGAAACAGATTTCATGTGATACTGTTAGTGAGGGGAGTTAAATTTCGTCAGCCTCTTCAGTGAAGCATGGCTTATGATTAATTGCTCATGCACTTTCTGTCCTTGCATTTCAGGAGGAGAGCATCCCCATTGCTTTATCTGGTAGGGATATCTTGGCTAGAGCAAAAAATGGAACAGGCAAGAGTGGAGCCTACCTCATTCCTTTACTTGAACGGCTAGACTTAAAGAAGGACAATATACAAGGTCAGTTGAGGTGGATCTCACTTAGCTGCAGCCAGGTAATGGTGTCAGTCACTACATAAGACACTTGAATCTAAAACTGGTTAATGAAATTGGGCAGTGTAGGTTATCTGCTTGTACTTTCAGAGAAAGCTGATGGGGAATGGTGGAGGGGAGGTGGAATTTGCAAAGTCTGGCAGTTGCTTTCAAAAGCTTTAAATGGAAGACTTGTAGGCTTTTCTGTCTTGCCCTGGAAAGTGGATGTGGAGTAATAAGCAAGCATGCTGGCTGAGATACTTGTGCAGTGGTAGCATCAAGGGCTGGAGAGCCCTTGCACAGATTTTGCCTTGTCAAAAGCAGTTCCTAGGTCTTACTCAGGATACCCAGTGTGGAATTCCTAAACTGTGCTTTTCATTATTTTACTTCATGAAGTCTCTGTCTCCTCTGAGGATGAGTATTTAAGATACAGAGTGTTACTAGTAACTCACAGTGATGTTTTTAACTTTTAGCAATGGTGATTGTTCCCACCCGTGAACTAGCCCTGCAGGTCAGTCAAATCTGTATCCAAGTCAGCAAACACATGGGAGGTGCCAAAGTGATGGCAACAACGGGAGGAACCAATTTGCGAGATGACATAATGAGGCTTGATGATACAGGTCAGAGCACTTTTGCTACACTAAGGTTGCTGTTTCTTTGTGGCTTTTACAATGTGGTCAAATGTGGTCATGGAAATTTCTTCTTATTACTGTTTGCCTGTTACAGAACAAACTACAATGTTTTGTTTACTGTTTGTGTACTGTTGTCATTCTTTTGAAGTGTTCATATGAAATGTGGCCATGAATGCTGGAAGGAAACACAGTTTTAATCACCTTAACCTTGTGGGGGTTTTTTTGTTTCTCTTTTTTTTTTTTTTTTTCTCTCTTCTAACCCTACAGTGCATGTGGTGATAGCTACCCCTGGGAGAATTCTCGATCTCATCAAGAAAGGAGTAGCAAAAGTTGAGCATGTCCAGATGATAGTATTGGATGAGGCAAGTTGCTTATGTTAAATGTTCCGGGATTTTAACACCAAGTTAAAGGAATTATGTGTCTCAGTGAGTGTCCTTTCAGTGCACAGCAATGATTCAAACTTGCTTAGAGACACTGTGAGGTCTCCTCCAGTTCTTAGTATTTTTGAGAAACTGTTTTGACAGTAGGATTTTTTTGCATGTAAATCTTTTAAGAAAACAGCCTAGGAAGATTTGCCTTTCCTGTCTTTGCTGATGCTGAAGAATAGAGTAACAGTCTATTCTGCAACAAAAGAATGCATTTCATTTGGTTTCTGTTTATAATTAGTCAGCTGTGCTTACCACGTAGTTGTATATAAAATTGGTTTATGAACATCCAATAGCCTACAGGCGTCTAAGTGAGAGAGAATATAATTGTGTGAAAGCTCTTGAATGGCTCTGGTAGGAACCCTGGTAACTGTTTTTTCCTTTCCCCAAATGTGTAGCTACCAAAAGACTAAAATCTTATGCCATTGTTTTAACTTGCTGTTTATTACTTCTCTTGTTACAGGCAGATAAGTTGCTGTCTCAAGATTTTGTTCAAATAATGGAAGACATTATTCTCACACTACCTAAAAACAGACAGATTTTGCTCTACTCAGCCACTTTTCCTTTGAGTGTGCAGAAGTTCATGGTGAGTGGAGATGTTTCCACGTAGGTTTGGTGATGGTGGTGACATTGCGCAGGAAGGGTGTGAATGAATGGTGCATAGCTGTTAGTGCTTGGTTTTTTAAATACATCTAAACATCACAGGCTTAATCTAAACCAGCCTAAGTCTAGGACAGAAGTTTGAAAGCAGTTTTTGACCCACGGTTGCATTAATGGGAAGCTAGGTATGTGCAGTTTTTGCCTATAAGGTGCTGTTTTCCACTTTGTGTATTAGTTACGTCATCTGTGTGGATTTGCTTCTGGAGGGTGCTCCTGTTTGGCCTTCTCAGTCACCTTGGATTTATAAGTAATCGTTTGTGAAAATTTACCCGCCCTGTCTGTTTTCAGCATAGCATGAAGAGTGAGTGACTAAGTAGTGCATCCTTGCCTTGGAAGAAGTTAAATGTGGCGTAGAGTGGGAAATACTTATATTATTTTGCATGTAGATATGCCTGCTTTATCAGTGTCTTTATTTTTCAGAATTCCCATTTGCAGAAACCCTATGAGATTAATCTGATGGAGGAGCTGACCTTGAAGGGAGTTACTCAGTACTATGCCTATGTCACTGAGCGTCAGAAAGTGCACTGCCTCAATACGCTCTTTTCCAGGGTAAGGAGTGGGGCTGCGTCAGGAACGTACCAGAAGCTTTTTCCCTCTTGGAACCAAGAATAAGACTGAGTGTTTCAAAGGCAGCGTTATGAAAATTTTTCTTTGTCAAAATGTGCTAAATGTGTAAGTCTAAAAATGCATGCTTCTTGTCCAGCATCTCTGTGTTACAGAACTTTCTTAATTGTTTCCCTTCCTATACAAAAATATGTCTGATATAAATTGCCAGCAGCACACCTGCTGTGCTTTCTTTCTGGAAGGGATTTAGACATGTCTGGGATCCGTTGTTAGTAAAATGCTGCATTTACTGAGAACACTGTTTATACGTTCAGCTCCAGATTAACCAGTCGATCATTTTCTGCAACTCCTCTCAACGGGTTGAATTGCTGGCCAAAAAGATCTCCCAGCTGGGCTATTCCTGCTTCTATATCCATGCTAAAATGAGGCAGGTGAGTATGAAGTCTATTCCACACCACCCCAGGCTTTACTGAACACCTGAATTAAGTCTCATGCTTGCTTTAAGTTTGCATGTTCTTCATAAATTGAAACATGTATTGCTTTGCTATAGGTTTGATTTTAGATACCCACTGCCAACTTTCCCCTAGCCCTCTTTCCAGACTGTTCAGTGTATGTGGCCAGTTGGTATTTGAGTACTTCAGGTCAGGTTAATTAGTCCCAATGTAAGCACAAACTGCAGCCAGAAGGCACAGTTCTTAGTGCTGCTGCCTTGCTTTGGCAGCATGGGGAGCCAGGGTAGAGCACAAAGTGTAACTAACACAGATGAAAATGGGCCTGAATTAAGTGACAGAAACCCCAATATGTAGCCAATTGAGTGCCCTGTGTGGCTTTGCAAACAGTAATCTTGCACTGTGACTGCAGGGGAATCTGAGAGGTTGAGGAGGTGGGTTGGATCAAACTTCTTGGTGAAAGCTGTGGCTGGTGTATGGTGATCAGACACTTGTGGCCTTGGCGTAGCTGGTGAAAAATGCCATTGCGGCTTTGCTGGTGCAGAGGTTTCTGTTAATTGTACAGTTGCTCACACTTCCTCTAGCTTCACACTATTAAAAGATGTCAGAAGGCTGAAGTGATACATGTAGAACAGGAGTACTTAGAAACATTTTTAAAAATTTTATATGTAAACTAGTCTAGCTTGCTGCTCATGCAGCTGAGAGGTAATGCTGGGCCAGATGCAGAGCAGTAATTAATTGAGCAGAAACAGAAGTGGTGTTGTTATTGAGAACAGAGAGATATGCAAGTGGGTTCCTCAATGTCTGATTTTTGTATACTTTTGATTAGTCAGGAGATGGTCTTTTGGCAAAGTGCAGCTATGTTTTTGCAGAATGCTTCAGCTTGTTCATCCCCTCTCTAAATTTCACTTAACAGTGATATTACTTAATCTTTGTGTGGCCCAAAGTTAGGTGTTTGTGAGAGGAGAGTCTTCACAGAAAATTGACTTATCCCACCCCTAATTCTGAATCGGTAGTGAAAAATGCTTCATACTGGAAAAGGAAGTTACTGCCAACTTCAGTTTTTAAGAGAATGAATAAAACATGTGAAATTTGGCAAGGGGGGCCGAGGAGAGAGACAACAGTCAAAATATCAGTTTAACTTCCTTGATATGATTTCATATAATTGTAACTTTAGATCGTCCTTTTCTGAGATGGTTTCGATGCCACCATAGGAGGTTTTAAAATGTAGTCAGTTAATTGTCTTTGTTGAAAAGTGGGATCAACACCCTGTAGAGTTAATTCTTTAGAATATATGGTAAGGAGTGCTTAAAAGTATGTACTGGCATCTTGTTTCAACTCAGCTGTTCTCTAATGAGAAGGAGGAGAAATTCACACGATTGAAGTTGAGTGTTAGTTACCTAAATATACCTGAAAGTAACAGCTGGTTGGTTTGTGGGTTTTGGGTTTTTGTTTCTCTTTGTTTATATGTATGTATTTTCAGGAGCACCGTAATCGTGTATTCCATGATTTCCGAAATGGCTTGTGCCGCAATCTCGTTTGCACTGGTAAGAGTTCCTAAACATTTTTCTGTTTCTGAAGTTTGTGATAGAAAGTGCATTAGCCCACGTGTCATACATCAATTAGCTGTAATAAACCAAAACAAGGTGTTTTGGTAAGATGTCTTTGTCAAGCCTGCATGTAGCAGGATGCAGTGCTCCTTTAGGCACGTGGAGTTTTGTCTTTTGTGAAGGTGCAGCTTGCCAACAAATAATTTTACTGCAATAGTGTTTTCTGTTCATTTTCACGTGTGAAGGTTCCCTGAGTTGTTGGGTCATAAACTTTGATATATCAGTAGAACTGTGACTATGATCACGTGAAGGTTTGCTGATTCTTTTAAGTGTTTATAGCTCACTTTTTCTAAATACTTCTGTAGTTTTGACTGGCCTGTGTATGATCCAAGTTCTTTGTTGTAGGGCCTGTTTGGGCAGTACCTGGCGGTGTCTGCTATCACTACATATGTCTGGGTCATCTTAAAAATTGCTAGAAGCAGCATAGAAGTGGTTGAGGTAGTGGAATGTAGTTCAGGTCTCAAGTCTGTTGTGACACTGGCAATGCGCAATTCTCTGGGAAGAGATGCTTAAGAAGGCCTGCTCCAAAATAGTGTAACATGGAAAAAAAACAGCGTTGTGGTTATTTTTTCTGTGTAGATGTGCAGATCTGGTGGTTTTGGTTGTTCTTTTTACATTATTTGTGTTTATAATGTATACAGAGCAAGAGGAAGCTGTAACAGGATTGTATGTAAACTGTATTCGATACAAGGAAAGCTTGTATCTGGAAACCAGCACAAAGCAATGCTAATCACTGTTAATCTTTACACCCTAAATATTGTCAGCATTTGAGCTCATTGAAATTAACTTTCTTTGTGATATGGATTGTCTTTCAGATCTGTTTACCCGAGGTATTGATATCCAGGCTGTGAATGTGGTGATAAACTTTGATTTCCCAAAGCTGGCAGAAACTTATCTCCATCGCATTGGCAGATCAGGTGAGAGGAAAAACCTGTTTCAGGTGCAACTTTGCTGATGACTGTGATGTTTTTTAGCCTTGAATTGGCTTTTGGTTTTTTATTACTATATTTGAGAATTATCTTAGGTGGCTTTGATTTTTCTGACAAATTTATTTTTGAGTATCATCTCAGATGGCTATCCTCACTGAGGATGTTATCTGAATAAAGGGCTGTTCTCTTGAAACTGGCCTGAATGATCTAATAAAAAAAAAAAAAGGTATATTTTGCTTTCATGTCAGAAGACTTACTATTGCCCCTGTTTACAGTTTGGGAAAATTGTATACTAAAATCTCAGCTTCAGAGTGTCTCAAGCCTAGAGATTTATGCTTTCTTCTGCATGTGTTTTGAGGTATGTTTTTACTGTCTGGGAATCAGCAAAATATGCCCCGAAGAAAGGCAGTGAACAAAGGAACTCAGTGTAGTTGGGCTTTGTAGTTCAGGTTTGTTCAAGAAGTCTCAAAGACTTTTTGCTGGTAATTATCCTGGAGCTTTGGTCAGAGCATTTTG
Organism: Melanocharis versteri; assembly: GCA_013397845.1. NCBI lineage: Eukaryota > Metazoa > Chordata > Aves > Passeriformes > Melanocharitidae > Melanocharis > Melanocharis versteri. Next base: position 61,578 of record VZTG01001907.1, on the reverse strand, counting down.
AACCTCCTGACTTTTCTTGTTCCTACAGCACTACGAAACTGCATACCAAAAACTGATGTGAAAGGTGTAGAGACCTGTGGCTGGATTTGTTTTTAGCATCACAGAATAATACTAACTTCACAGTCTGCAGACTTTTTCTCTTTTTCTGTCAGCCCCTGTGTTAACTCAGTTCAGTTCATGTGTGTGGTTTTGTTTTTTTGTCAAGGTCGCTTTGGTCATCTTGGCCTGGCCATCAACTTGATCACCTATGATGATCGATTCAACCTGAAAAGTATTGAGGAGCAGTTGGGAACTGAAATTAAACCCATACCAAGCAACATCGACAAGAGCTTGTATGTGGCAGAATACCACAGTGAACCTGTAGAAGATGAGAAACAGTAAACGTGTAGGTATGTAAGTGCCTTGCTGAGTAGTGTGTTGAATGACAGGAATGTCGTCGATGTGTCAGTGTTACCTCAGGGGAAGAGGAAAACTGATGGGATGAAAAAGCTCTGAATGTGAAAACAGAGGTTTGAAACAGAATGTCAGTGTAAGGAATTCCATGGATGTGCTGAAGGTGGGAGGGGAGGGATGAGTATTTTTTAGTTGTTTTAACTGAAATGCTGACCATATGCTAAAGAGACCAAAAATGGGGAAAAGGGGGAGTGGGGAATGGTGTTGGGAGAGGCCAGGATGGAGTACTAGTAGCCTAATGAATTCTTTCTGTATTGCTAAGCTGAAATGAGAAATTGGTGAGGGGCAGAGAGGAAAGTAGTCCTCAAAAAGGTGAGGAGATTAAATGGATAGCTGTGAGAACAGAGCATCAACAGAAGAGTAAGCACCTCACCAGCCAGAAGGACCAGGTTCAAGCAAAAGGTGCTGTCTCTTCTGTATCCTTTGGTTCATAGAATTCTTGGAAGTAGGGAGTGAAGCTGTAATTCATCTTTGCTGCCACTTGAGGTCGTCTACATAGTTTCAAGAGAAAATGAGCATTCGCTGTTGGAGACTCATTTAAATGCTCCCTTTCTGATCATTGTCTCAGGAAAAGCTGCTAAGTCCTTTTGTAGGAAGATGACTTGCCCTGGACTGCAAGTCAAGCTAATGGCTGCAGGATGATGATCTGACCTTAGTTAAGATGTTGTCGTGCAAGATCCATCACCTTACAGTTTGGGCTGAAAATCATTCTTTTGTGTACTCTTTTCAGAGGTCATGAATTAGAAAGACAATACCAGTGAAGCTGCTGAAATTCTTTTCAGATGACCAAAAATAAAAAAGTGGCTATAGAAGCAGACTGCTCGATAGCATTAAAATGAACCTGTGGTTCCTTCTTTGAAATCATCCAAGGATATCCCTTGATAGTCATACCAAGGTGACTTGAAAGCTTCTGCTTTGCTGTCTGAAACTTCTCCCTGTTTATAAGTAAATAGAATACAAAACAGGTGATGAATGTGAAACAGGCTCTTGGGTGGCTTCCTAAGGGGAATGCTAGGACCTTGCCAGAGAGCAGTTTGCTGTTTCCTAAAACAAAAGAAGCTAGGAGGTAGTCATGTTCCATAGGTACAGAATGGCATTAGCAGCACCTCTTTCTACAAGGCCGAGATTGGGATTGAGCTGTTCAATATGCCCTTTGCCTTTTGAGAGCTGTTGCGTAGTTAGTATGTGATTCATCACTTGTATTCTGGTTTTATATCCTACGGATTTAACTTTGGGTGTTGTGGTTGTTTGTTTTATTGTTTGTTTGGTTGTTTTTTTGTTTTCTTTTTTGTTTGTTTTGGTTTGGGTTTTTTTAAATTTGTTTGTGGGTTTTTTTGTTTGTTTTTTTTTGTTTGTTTGGTTGGTTTTTTTTTGTTTTGTTTTGGTTGGTTGGTTGGTTTGGGGGTCTTGGGGTGTTTTGTTGTTGTTGTGGTTTTGTTGTTGTTTTGTTTTGTTTTTTTTTTAGGCTGTGATTACACATGCCAGAAGGTGAAGCCCTATGATCCAGATCTGTGACACATCGTTTCTTTGGGGATACCCTTCTCTTTGTGGGTTTTTCTTCGTCTTTTCATTTCGGAACTTTGAAGACTAAAGTGCTCAGCCTTTTTTTCTCTTTAAATTTGGCAGCAAAGAAGAAAGAAGATAAAAGGAGGAATGTCTTTTTGTTTTTCCACTTGTTTGCACTGTGTGCTGATTGAACATTAGTTGCACTAACTGCTGGTTTTAAATTTTGTTTTCTTTGGGCGGGAGGGGCAGCAAGGGAAGAAGAGAAACCCTGAAAAGAGAAGAATCTTGATTAACACGAGCTTGTCTGCTATTTCAAATTCTATAACCATTGACTGAGTGCATTTCAACTTCTCCCTGGTTACTCATCTGTTTTTTAAGCTAAAGAGCTTGTTACTTATTCGTGCAAAGTGCCTTATGCTATGAGACCATTCAGAATATCACCTTTCCAACACAGCCCAAGGAATCAACATCTGTTTTTGGTTTCAGGTCAAAATTCCCCTCTCTTCCCTTTCTCCTCCTTCCCATGTACTCAAGCCCAGGGCTGGGAGGTGAAATATATTGGTTATTGGTAATACTACTTTTTTCTTCAACTTTTTTTTTCTTTTTTTTTCTTTTTTATTTTCTTTTTTTTTTTAATTGGAGGAGTTGATATGCATCTGCAGTTCACCCAAACTGTAAATATCTGTATTTAAAATGAAACCAACATAAAATCTGGGCTGATTAGGTGCAGCATCATAGCTCCAGAAGGAAAGAGTAGCCTGTGATCCTTTGCAGGAGCCATAAGAAAAGCCCTGTGCTCTAGCAGAACACTAAAGACTGGTTTCCATGAGTCTTCATTAGTAGTTACAGCACTTGATAGGTAGACTTGTTTCAGAGCCATGGCCCTCTTTCTTCTGGTGCAGTGTGTCCCATAGAAAATCAGATGTGTATATTGTACAAACTTTGTAAATATGATTTTTTTTTTCTGTTTGGGTTCATATATAACTTTTTCTTTTATGATGAAGGTTGCTGAGGTTAAAGGGATTAGACTGATTATGGGAGCAGCTAAAGATGAGAGGGGCTCAGTTTTCTGCAACACTAAACAATGAGAAGTGCTCTGACCTCCGTGAAGTGCAGGCAAGTGTCCCTTGTCAGGGTGGATTTGCTCTGGTGCTAGCAACAGTCCTGTACTGCTCGTATGGAAGAGATCACTTGTGGGGCTCCAAGGATGGCCTCCAAATCCATAGCTCAGCCTTTTGGGAGATGCTCTTCGATTTTCCCCATAGAAACTTCAGGAACTTGACTAGCTCTGAAGGAGTCCATGACCTGTGCTCTGCCATGGTGTGAGGGAAATCTGGTGGGTGTTGCTGAGCAGTATATACATAAAGTGTGGATTTGGGTTTGAGAGACCATGAAAAACCAATTTACATGCATAAACTGACAGTTCTGGAGCTTCGTGGAATTGATTCACTTCCTGCAGCACTGCACTTCCTGCCCAGAGAGGCCTCTGTGCAGAACTGTAAGCGGGTAAGGGCAAATCCCTGTTAGCGTCAGAAGCTGCAGGAAGGAAGCTGTTTGCCATCTACTCTGGTTTGCCATGAGTTGCTGTCTGTCATTTTGCATTGTATATTGCTGAAAAGTGCTTTCTGGTCAAGTAGTGTTGCTTTAAATTGTGCCCCTCCCAACATGCTTGATGTTTGGCCTGATCTACAGGCAAAAGGAGTGAGACAAATCAAAAAATTACTCTTTTTAAAATCCCTTTTAGCCTGTTAACCGCCACTGTCAGGAGGCACCTGGATGAATGCAGTCCCTTTTGCTCAGTCATTTATTGCATATACAGATGCTGCACTCACACCACGCTTGCTTACCTTTGAGGCAGGATTTAATTGTCTTAATTTCTCTCCATTTTGACCCCTTTTTTGAATTTGAGTAAAATTGTTTTGAATCAGAAGATGTACTAGCCATCCCTTTCCTTGATGATCATAAGTAGAAGCCAGGTGCCTCCTGACAACAACTTTACAAGATTGAAAGGTTTTTGTGTTCGGGATGTTTTTCTTCTTTTTGTCAGCAGCAACTCCATAATTGTAGCAAATGCTGCACTAGAGTACAAACTCAAGAGCTTGGTCTCTGTGAGCCACATTGCTTACATCTGACTGGCAGGTACTAAATGTAAACAATTTTGGGGTGCTTTTTGGGGGTGGGGGGGGGGAGCTTATGGGTGGTAACTTCGACCAAAAGTAAAATCTTGCTCCTGTACTGCAGCCAGCTTATGATTTTCCAGACAGAAGAGGGATCATTTTAATGCAACAAAGACGTGAAAATGTAAATAAATTTTGTATCTTGCCAGGGCATGCACATGTAACAAGAACAGGATAGCAATGTCAAGTCAGGTGTGTGTGCTCTGCTTGGATTTGTGGTAGGTTAGCCTGGTGCCATGCATTGATGGTCCCTCTTGAAGCACAGAACTTTTGAAAGTATTACTTTAAAATTGGCCTCTCATTGAGGATTGGCACTTACCTAAACTATCGGGGGCACCATTTTTAGGTGGCTTCTTGTCAAGAAGGAAGCAGCCTATTTTTGGTGCTAGTAGGCTATCTCAAACAGATGCGATCTTGCAAATGGAAAGATGCTCCAGAAGACTAGGATAATGGGGGGGTTGGTGTTTTGTTTTGTTTTGTTTTTCTTTTTTTTCTTTTTTTTTTTTTTGTGTGTGTGTGTGGAGGGGTTGTTTGTTTGCGGCTTTTGTTTGTTTTTTATTATTTTGTTTTGGGGTTTTCTTGGTTGTTTTGTTCCCTACCCAAGAAAAATGAGTGTGTATAAATCTTGGCTTCCTGAGATTTCTTGTGAGCTCCAGTTTTTGCTGGTCACCAGCCTTTACAGATGGATTAGTTGGAGCCTTCAGTGATGAGCCCTAGGTCAAATACTTCCTCTGACAAAGTTGATGTGAATGAGAACCTGATGTGTTCTGCGTTTCTGTTTTGCTGGAAGTCTGAAAATGTCACTGTCAGTCTGTGGAATGGAGCTTCACAGCTGGGTGAGGTGGCTGTGAAGAAGCTGATGGAATCTTCAGCCACTCAAGAGAACGTATAGGCCAGTCTCTGGGTGTCCACTGTCAGGTGGGCATTGCAGCGGCTGGAGGCCTTTTCCCAAAGGGAGGGGGGTGGGTTGGTCTCAAATACATGTTTCAATTTCCAGAATGAGATGGGAGCATCTTTCCTTGCCCTCTGTGACTGTTTTTGTGGGTAAGAACAGGGAAGCTCAACATGAATTCATGTTGTGTATATGGTGGTATCAAATCATCTCATTCTGATCTTCTGTTTATTTTTATTTGGGATTGGGGGGGAGGGTGTCTGCTCCAAGGATTTAAAAATGCTTCAAACACTTTTTTCTTTACAAATGACTGATAGGACACAAACCTGAGCAGATGGCTGTCTTGCCTCAGTTTCTGTAAGAGAGGTTACAGAGCTGTCACGCCACATCTCTTGAGCTGCTGTTGTGGTGGTTCTTGCCCTGATGCTGAACTTTGTAGTGCTGCTGGGGCTGCTGGTCATTACTTCCTGAGAACAAAGTGAATTTTGTTCCCAGAGACTCCAGCAGTACAGCTGCCATGGTAGAGGTTGGGCAACTGTAGTCCCTGCAGGGAGTTTTCTGTTTGCTGTGAATTTCTGGTCCATCTTTTTTGAATCACAGTATATCTTTGTAATCAACCAGGTCTCTGGACCAAAGAGCATGCATCTGAACTTCACGAGAAGGCTTTGGCAGATTATCCTGTAGGCTTTGCTCAGTTCATTGTTGCATTGCTAAAATGCCTCTGCGTGGAAGCATTGTTAAATTCTGCTGTAGACAAGTTAGGGAGGGGTAAGGGGGGGGGAGGGGGGCAGGGATGCGTTTATTAAGATACAGCCTTGCTGTGTTTTAACCAGTAATTTTGGGGAAGGGGTGTCAGAAGAAAATAGTCACTGTTCCCCTTATTGAAAGAAACTGGAACTTTTATTTCAAGAAACGAAATTATTTGCAATTCAAGTGGAGTGTCATAATCCAGTACACCCTAGACAAGGGGTTGATATTCTAACTGTTAACCAGCAAACAATATCGTCTAGTCCTTCAAAACAGTCGAGGGAGGGGAAAATTGGCTTTCTGTTAAATTGGCAAACTCTCCAGTGGAGCTCAGATTTTGTTGAGAATGTGTTTTCTCTGGCTTTGTATGTATTGCAGCACTGACTTGTGAAGAGCTTCATGAGTTGAGAGTGCAAAAAAGATGAATGGAAAAATCCTGATTTTGTTGATTAAACTCAATAAAAGCTCCCTGGAACTCCCATTTGTTTTGGTTTTTTCTTTTAACTGTGCTGAGTGGAAAGCATGGGGATGTTCTTACAGAGACTCACAGTCTACATTGGATGCAACAAGCTTTGGAGAGAAGCCTCAAGGAGGCACGTGAAAAAGGGAAAGGTGCTCTCCTATGTCCATGAGTGGCATCCTTTTTCTGCCCAGACCCTGCACTTGGTGGCTGTTTTTCCAGGGTCTAATGCTCCACAGTCTTGTCTCCACTAGACTAGACGACTGTGAGACAATGAGAGTTTCTGCAAGGGGTCAGAGGAGCACTGCAGATACTGCTGGGGCTGTGTCCTCATGTCTTTCATCAAGAGTCATCCTGCACTCTGCCTTGCTGGCTGCTTGTGCTGCAGAAGACCTTGTGTGTGCTTCGTTCTGGTGGTTGGAATGAGCATTTTAAAGATGCTTTAAAAATCACCAGCAAAGGAGTTGGCAAAAGCAGGTTTAATGTAAAAGTGATCGCAGGGCAAAGTTCAGTGGCAAGGTTCACTCTGCTGTGGCCTAGATGCTTAAAGCACACAGTGTAAGCAGACTGCACTCAATCGAAACCCAAAATCGACCCAAAATTACCTACACAGAGGCTGGGAGAGAAGGGGAAAAAGAGTAAGGTTAGGAAAGAACAAATGAGTCACAACGTTCAGAGTAGACCTCCTTGCTCAGCTGGGCCCTGGACTGTACCAGTGGTTTATGCCTAAAGGTTTAACAGCAAACTTAACAGCACTAAATTGATAGCTTGAGTTAAACAATTTACAAAAGATTCATACAGAATTTACCATAATGGTAAGTAAGTACTTTAGACTGTAAACAACTAAGTCCCACTTTGAGCAGTGCCTGGGGCACCAGAACAGTAAAAGTGTACAGTTGCAATGAAATGAAGTACTGCCTAAGTACATAAATGCTGAATGCATTTTGGTTTGCTGGGGTTGCATTGAAACTAACTTACACATGTATCCAAAGGTCTAGCTTTATTTTTTATATATTTACTATATTACTTTTGTTAAGCCAAGAAACTCAATCTGTCACAACACACAAATAATTAGTCATATCCTGCTGACCTCTCAGCAAATATCCAGATTTCATTAGTTCTTATCCACATTTAAATGCCAAACCTTTTTGTTTATACTATTAAGGCCTTCTTGGAGAGAGAGGCAAATTAAAAAGGTTATATATTCGTTACTGTAATGCAAGAATATGACTGTAAAATGACTCATTTAAGGTTGGTGACACCGTTCTGAGTTTTAAATTCCTAGCAGGCTCTGGGATATATTTTCAATATGTGTGTTCAAAATTCAATCTTTAAAGTCCAATTTCTGGGCATTGCAGCTGCCCTGCCCGCGCGCCCCCCGCGCGCTGCGCTGCGTGACTCGAGGGGCGGAGACTCAGGTCACGTGAGGGGAGGGCGCGCGGGGCCGGCCCCAAACATGGCTGCCTACCTGCAGTGGCGCCGGTTCGTCTTCTTTGACAGAGAGACGGTGAGGGAGCCGTCGGGGCCGGATGGGGCCGGTGCGAAGCCCTTCGCGCTGCCCCCGGGCATCGCAGTCTGCGACTCGGGCCGGGGAAGCCTCGTGTTCGGAGATATCCTGTGCGGGGCCGGGCGCTGTGGCCTGCGCGGGGCTCGGCCGAGCCGAGGCTGCGTGGCAGGCGAGTCCTGGGCGCGGTCTGGCGCGGCCGGAGGGTACTCCGGCCTTGGGAATTTGGCAGCTTTCCGCTCTCGGCTGTGCTTTGTTAAAAAAAAACAAAACAAAACAACCAAAGCAAGCCGCCGCTGGATGTGTTGGTGCTCTGGGGTTGCTCTGCAGAAGTATTTGCTGTAGCTCTACCAGGAGTCAGCAAAAAGCATGCAGATTCTTGTATGAGTGGAGGTGTGGGGCTTTTTTTTCTTTCCCCCTTATGTGCCTTAACTGTGATCTAAATATGGAAGGTCAGATTTGGTTTTTGCCTCGCTCCCTTCAACTCAGCAGTTTCCAAGCTTACAAGCTAAGGGTGACGCATCTGTACCAGCTGAAGCAGCATAGTATCCTGGTTTCTGTTGGTGAGGATGAAGAGGGTATTAATCCTTTGGTAAGTTAAATGACAAAGAGAGGAAAATGCATTTGTAATATGGATATTTCTTAAAGACTATTGTGATGATCTCAGTTACCCTTTCTTACCTTGAGTAGCTTGTTCATTCTGGATACTATAACATTTTGATGTGAGGTCGTGGCCTTCTAATACCCCATGTTTTGCTTATGCCAGATCGTCGTTGTTTGTAGGTGAAAGTCTGGAACCTGGAGAAACGAGATGGTGGTAATCCTCTTTGCACACGAATTTTTCCAGCAATACCAGGTAACAAGCCCACGGTTGTATCCTGCCTAACTGTCCACGAGAATCTTAATTTCATGGCTATTGGTAAGTAAAACTGAACTGTAATAGCTTAAGAAAAATATTACAGTCCTTACTGAGAGGTAAGGAACATGAATAGATAACACCAAAATCAGCAAGGAACGTCCTGATGATCTTTCTTCTCACTCAGTTGTTACATTATTCTTACAGAGATATTGTGTATCTTGTGCTATCTGAGAGCTCAAGAGATAAATGGCTAAATTTAGCATGACTGTATATTTTACACTAATAGCTTTGATACTTGGAACCACATGTTTTTAGTTGATGTCCTCTTTCCCTGCCAGTTGGTAAGGCTACATATTTATTGAATTCGTACTAAATTTAGCTTCTGTTCGTACAGGAAAAAACATGAGTTTTGTGATACCTAATGTTACAGAGATATTTTTTCAAGTGTGTTATAGAAACCTTTTTTCAAAGAAAAAAGCAAATTTCCCTTTTTGAATTTAACTGTTCCTTTGTAATGTTTCTTGCTTAACTCTTCTAAGAGAATAAGGGTAGTAATGTTGTGAGATTACAAGTGCTCCCAGCTGACTTGGTCCCCACACTGAAATCAAAAAGCTTTCCCTGTGTGTATGGTGGCCTTCAACTGTGGAACAACTTACAGGACTGGGGCTGTTGACAAGCTGTGAAAACGGCATGTTTTACTGTCTTAAAAAATCTCCCTCTGGTGTGTAGAGTGTTTTGAATAAGCAAGAGACTCTAAGTTATAGTTACAGTTGCAGTATGGGAAGGCTATTTGTAAAACAAAATACAGACAAACAAAATTAATCTGCATGTGAAGTTTGTGTGTGGAAAGCAAGTTAATCCTTGCTGAACAGTGCTATCCTATGTGCAGTTGTGTGACAGCTCTGAACTGTAACAGGAGCAGTGGGGGGTGATTTGGCAAAGATTGACTTGACGTGAGAACCTGTGGCAATCCTATTGCTTTATACCACGCTGGTGAGCATGGTGTTGTTGCTGACTGGAACTTCCCTAACTTACGCTGGATAAAATTTCAGGTGTGTTGTATAAGTAATAGTTTAGTCTATCCGCTTCACCAGGTTTTGCAGATGGGAGTGTTGTACTTACTAAAGGAGACATCACTCGAGATCGGCATAGTAAGACCCAGATCCTCCATGAAGGCAGTTACCCGGTTACTGGCCTTGCTTTTCGACAGTCTGGCAAAACAACACATCTATTTGTGGTGACCACAGAGAACATCCAGGTGAGAAGCTAGTTGAAAAAACACATGACTCTGACTTGCAAATTCAGTTGGCTTCAGAGTCTAGTTCAGAGCGATCCCCAAACCCTCGAGTTTCCTCTGTAGTCTTATATGCTTTCAGTGAAAGACTATCCTCACCTGGAGCTGGACACTCACGGTTGTGGATTGCGCTGTTCATCTCTCAGTGACCCCTCCCAGGATCTCCAGTTCATTGTGGCAGGAAATGAATGTGTGTACCTTTATCAACCAGACGAACGTGGCCCCTGCTTTGCCTTCGAGGGTCAAAAGCTGATTGTTCACTGGTACCGGGGGTACCTCATCATTGTCTCCAAGGACCGAAAGACTTCCCCAAAGTAGGGCTCCTCGAAACAGATGAGTTCTTTTTGCTCATGCAGTTTCATGCTTTTTCTTTTTTTCCTTCTTCCCCATGAAGCTTTGCTCTTGGGGGCAGATTGCAACTTTGTCAGACATTGCTGAGGTTCATCCAGACCCATATTTTGATTAACTTCTATTGCGAGAGAAGCACAGTTAAGTGTGCTGAATGAGTGGGATTTTTTTCCAGTCCTATGAATTTCTTAGTGTAACAGGATGATGGAATTTGTGTATAAATACATGGTGGTTTCCCTCTGGGTCCACTTAGTTTAATTGCCTGAATGAACTCTGTTTGTCTTGCTTTCTATATATCCCTAGTTTGAACAGGTATCAAGATTTCAAGTTACATTCTTCTTGTTTTCTAAAACTTTCTTCTGCTCTCCAGGTCAGAATTTGCTGGGACCGAGGCACAGAATTCAGACAAACAAGTCCTGAATATCTATGACTTGTGCAACAAATTCATTGCATACAGCTCAATCTTTGATGATATAGTGGATGTCTTGGCAGAGTGGGGTTCTCTATACGTATTGACCAGAGATGGGAAGATCCATGTACTGCAGGAGAAGGATACACAAACCAAACTCGAGGCATGTAAATCTGTTTTCTTAGTAGTCTCCACCTTATGTCTGTAGGATTGTACTGGCTCTGCAGACTGAAAATTGAACCATTCAGGTAAGTGAATTACATAACAAGTGACCCAATAGCTTTTCAGCATAACCAGTGTTGTAAGACAATTGGTGTGTAAAAGCCCAAGCACATGTATGCACTAAGAAGAAGAAACAGCTTGTTTTCCAGGTGTGTTTGAACTTGTTTTGTGGTGTGGTATTTCTCTCATGCTGCTCTTACCATGTATTTAACAGATGCTGTTCAGAAAGAACTTATTTGAAATGGCCATTAACCTGGCCAAGAGCCATCACTTGGACAGTGATGGTTTGTCAGAGATTTTCCGGCAGTATGGCGATCATCTCTATAACAAGGGAAACCATGATGGAGCCATCCAGCAGTATATCCGGTAGGTGGGGGTCCTATGGAGCTGTGATGTTGCAGTATAGATGGGAGCAACATAGGCCTTGATTTCTGTTTCAGCCCAGGAATAAAACCAGTCCAAAACAGCAAAAAGTATGACTTGAGGTGAAAATTCTACCTGTACAGAGAAAGATGTCAGTGAGACTAAAAGTCTTTGAACAAGTTGCTTGAAAATTGCTCTGTACACCTTAGGATAAAGTTCTTCTCTTCAATCATATTTTAACATGAATAATGTAGGCCCATTGGGATGGAGTGGGGCCTGGCGACATCATTGTAAAGAAGGGATCACTATGTGTGAGATAGATGATGTAATTTGACCATGTATGGCAGTCTTCTTGGAAAGTACTCAAACTGTTCAATGTCAGCTTTAAAACATCTGGGGTTTTTTAAAACTAGAACTCAGAGCAGCCTTGTTTTGGGGCTTACTGAAAACTTCACATTGAATTTTTAAAAGGCCACAGAGTGTTACATTATTGTGGAGCTGATGCTCCAGAGTCCCTGACATCTATAGTGAGAGTCAGCATATCTTTTTACCTTGACTTGCTTTAACTGTCACAGTAACTGTGGCTAAACTGCTCCGTGTGGGCATACGCATTTAAAGCTGATTTTGAGTTATGTGAGTGAAATGAAGGAAAATATCACTTTTGTTCCTCTCTTTTTGTGGCTTCCCAGTTTGTTCTGCTCAGAGCCTAGTCTCTCTTCTCACTGCCACCTTTAAAGGAAGATTAACTCCTTGTATGCTGTCATGGTTGTCCCGATCGAGATCTTTGTATCAGTGTATGTGCACATGGGTGGTCTTACACTGTAACTAGTTGTTGCTTCTGATGCACAGCTGGGCGGTCCCAAGAGGGTTAGTGCCTGCTGAAGTTAAGGTTTCTCTGTGTTCTGTTGTTAATTTCTCCATTTATTTTGACTTCATGAGTATACAATGTCTTGTAACATGACTCCTCCCCTCACAGAACTATAGGGAAGCTAGAACCATCTTATGTTATTCGGAAATTCCTGGATGCTCAGCGTATCCACAACCTCACCGCTTATCTACAGATGCTCCATCTGCAGTCCCTGGCCAATGCAGACCACACTACACTTCTGCTGAATTGCTATACCAAACTCAAAGACAGCTCCAAACTGGAAGAGTTCATTAAGGTACTGGGGGGATGTGGAATCATGCTACATTTTTATGTCATCATAATAATTAAAAAGGGGTAGTGGCGACATTGTAAATTCCCTCCTGTATGACTATTAAGAGAGAGAATAATTTACCACTCAGTACCCTGGTCTTTGCTCCTTTATTTCCAAGCTCTTGCTTATATTCTCAGTTTGGTTGGTTTGCCATCTGTGTCTGGAGTGTCCTTGCTTCTGCCAGTGCAGCTGGCAAGCAAATGAGAAGTGGTTAGATTCCTTCCTTTCTGCATGGGTGATTTTTCCCTTGCATGAGAGGTACCAAGTTGTCCCTGCTCATGTTTTCCTCCTCTTACATAAATGATTACTGCTTCTGGACTGTTAGAATTTTTCTGAGGGACCATCTTTCTGATTTTGTTCTTGGAGACGAGTGAGAGTGAGGTCCACTTTGATGTGGAAACGGCTATCAAGGTGCTTCGCCAAGCTGGTTACTACTCCCACGCTGTGTACCTGGCAGAGAAGCATGAGCATCATGAATGGTACCTCAAAATCCAGTTAGAGGATATCAAGGTGAGGAGACATAACTGCACGTGTGTTCTTATTGGGGAGAATACCAATTCTCTAGCCTCCTCTTTAGTGAGAATATCATTTCATGGACCTTTTTGCTGAGGATAGTGTGCTGATGAGAGCAGCAGCAACAGTACTTGTTGCTGTTGGTGTGTTGCCTTTCTGCTTTTGGCTTATGTGTTAGACTAGGTGTGGAAATCAGAAGGTCTTTTTTTCTTTCAGATATGGATTTTACCGTGTCCCTTAAGAGGAGGGAGGGTGGTTAGTTGGGGATTCATCTAAACGTTTCCCCCAGGCTATATCCAGTCTTTCTCCCTTAGGAGGAAAATGAGCAGGAATAGTGAACTAGGTGATAAGTCAGAGCAAACGGTTTTTGTGGCATGCTCACAGCATGTCTTCAATGCCTTCTGTCCTAACCTCAAAGTGGAGAGCAGAGGTCAATGTCCTGTGATTGTTTTTTTGTCTGTCTCCACAGAACTACCAAGAGGCTCTGCACTACATTGGAAAACTGCCCTTTGAACAGGCAGAGAGTAACATGAAGCGCTATGGTAAAATCCTGATGCACCATGTCCCTAATGAGACCACTGAATTGCTGAAGATCCTTTGCACTGATTACTGTCCCTCGGGAGGTAATGAAGGCCCTGGGGTGCTGGAAGGAAAAAAGGTATGGTTTGTGTTGACTGAGAGTTGTTGCTCTCCAGTAGTAATTTTGCAGCGAGTGCTCCTGCATGCCTTGTGTTGCCAGCCTGATGTTTTAGGTGTAACGAGAATTATACCTAAATAAACTCTGCTCAGGTGAGACCCCACCTGGAATACTGTGTCTAGCTCTGGAACCCTTAGCACAGAAAAGACATAGACCTTTTGGAGTGGGTCCAGAGGAGGGCTATAAAAATTATCAGAGGGATGGAACACACCTGCTCTGAAGAAAGGCTGAGTGGGCTTGAGGTTGCCCAGTCCAGAGAAGGGAAGGCTTCAGGGAGACCTCACTGCAGCCTTTCAGTACTCAAAAAAGTTTTGTAAGAAAGATGAGGACAAACTTTTTTACAGGGCCTGTTGTGATGGTACAGGAGGTAATAGTTTTAAAGTAAAAGAGGGCAGATTTAAACTAGATAGAGGGAAGGAACTTTTTATAATGCAGGTGGTGAAACACTGAACCAGGTTGCCCAAAGAAGCGGTAGATGGCCCCATCCCTGGAAACACTCAAGTCGGGTTGGATGAGGACCTGAGCAACCTTATCGAATGGAAGATGTCCCAGCTCTTTGCAGGGGTGTTGGACTAGATGACCTTTAAAGTTCTTTTCCCACCCAAACTATTCAATGATTCTGTGAGAAGCCCCATCCTGGTGCACTGGTCCTAGAGACAGGGACCTCTTAAAGCTATTGCTCAAGATTGATCCTTGATGTAGTTGGCATCCTGTGTTGTGCTGTATCTCTCCTGTCTGAGACTCTGGAAATGAACATTCCTCATGGCAGGAAGGAAGCACTAGTATGGCTTAGACTCATGTGGGTGCATGTCTTTTTCTGACTGTTTTACAGGCTAATTCAGAGGAGTTCATCCCAGTCTTTGCAAACAACTCCCGAGAACTGAAAGCTTTTCTGGAGCACATGACTGAGGTGCAGGCTGACTCACCACAGGGTGTCTATGATACTTTACTGGAACTTCGATTGCAGAACTGGGCACATGAACAAGATGAGCAGGTTTGAGCTCCTCCAGCATTGTGTTTTGAGGGAGAGATTTGGTGTCTCTGAGTCATATTTGCATTCCAGCTGGGCATTGACAACATGAGGCAATACATATGCTGTGCTGGACAAATAGCATAGAAATGGGAAAGCAGCCTAGTAGCTGGGAGAATATTCCTTTCAGGATAGCTGAGCTTGTTTTGTTTGTATATCATTTAAGGACAGATTCCAGACAATACAGCCTCTGTGAGAAGATGCCTTGCCCACGAAAGTATCTTTACTTGCTTGCCTAGATCTGTGAGGATGCTGGCTGTTTGGGCAAAGAAAATCATGTCATGTTTGCTTAAAAGGGTTGAAGAACAAGTACCAAAACTGACCTCTGTGAAAGATCTTCAAATTGTCAGGTCTTGGTGCAAGATAGTGTGTATGTGGGTGTGCCTGTGTTCCTCTTCTTGACCTCTCCCCCTTCTTTGTAGATCAAGGAGAAGTTGCACAATGAAGCCCTCACCCTCCTGAAGAGCGGAAGGTTCAAAACAGTCTTTGATAAAGCCTTGGTCTTATGTCAGATGCACAGTTTTAAGGATGGTGTTCTCTACCTCTATGAGCAGGGCAAACTGTGAGTGTTACTCTTGTCTTTAGAGTCCTGTCCTTCCCCTCTTGCCCCACCTGCAACAATTTCTGAGCGACAAATGTCTGTACCATCAATGGTAGTGACCTCTTGAGTGTCTCAAGATGGGAACGGTAGGTGATTGCTCTGCAGAAATACCTCACTGTTAAATCAAGGCAGTTATATAGAGTGAAAAAAAGACTTGTCTTTGACTTCTGTGTGAGTCTGGGGATTGCATGACTGGGTGAAAACCTGACGTCCCTGTAACAACTCAAAGGGCGAGATGGATTGTTGCAGCTGATGAGTCTTTCTCCCATAGTTTCCAACAGATCATGCACTACCACATGCAGAACGAGCAGTACAAGAAGGTGATTGAGGTGTGCGAATTGTATGGAGACCAAGAGGCTTGTCTCTGGGAACAGGCTCTTGGCTACTTCGCGCGGAAGGAGGAGAACTGCAAAGAGTATATTGCTGCAGTGCTGAAACACATCGAGATCAAGAATCTTATGCCTCCGCTGCTTGGTAATGACATGTGACACTCAAACCCCAGCCTCCCCCGCAATAAAACCCCAACCCAAGCAAAAACCAGAAAAACAAACCACAAAAGACTCCAACCCAGACTAGTTTGTAGTGCTTTCTGTAGATCAGACATTAGAAGAATCAGTTAAATTGGAGCCTACTATTTGAAATAATAACCTGCTCTATAGGGAAAAGCTATGTCAGTCACAGCTTCCTAGTTAGGAAAAGAGATCCACAGTATCAGTGAGATGTCTCATACATGATTTCTGTTCTGTCAGTGTGGGGCAGAGAAGGGCTTGCTGAAACTCCTGTTGTGCCTTGGTGGAGAACTAGAATCCAATCCACTACTAGAGCCTTCCTTTGTCCCTTTTGGTCTGAGTTATCCAGACATGCTCCCAGTCGCTCATTTCTGGAAGAGGTCAGACTGAAAGAGAATCTTTAAGTGAGCTCTTCTGATTCCATGAGAATGCCAACTGTCTTTGCTTATAAGTGGCCTGTCCTAGGAAAGCAGTCTGCCCTGGCAATACAAGCATAGCTGCAGTTTTTGTGCTTGTGTTTAAACTAACATCTCGGTTGCTCTCAGTTGTGCAGACGCTGGCTCATAACTCCACAGCCACCCTGTCTGTGATTAAGGATTATCTTGTCAACAAGCTGCAGAAGCAAAGCCGCCAGATAGAGCAGGATGAGCAGAGAATTCAGAAATACCGAGAAGAAACAACGAGGATCCGCCTGGAAATTGAAGAGCTAAAAGCAAGGTGCAGGACTGTGTGCTGTCTTATCTAGTCCTATACAAGGATAGAACTGTTTTCTTTTAGTAAGGTTAAGTGTAGTTTGTCTTTCTCATGCTTCTCCATCTTGTCACTCAGTCCCAAGATTTTTCAGAAGACCAAGTGTAGCATTTGCACCAGTGCATTGGAGCTCCCTTCAGTCCACTTCCTGTGCGGTCATTCCTTTCACCAGCACTGCTTTGAAAGCTACTCTGAGAGTGATTCAGAATGTCCCACTTGCATGCCAGAAAATCGCAAAATGATGGACATGATCCGAGCCCAGGAGCAGAAGAGAGATCTGCACGACCAGTTTCAGCATCAGGTAGGGTAACATTGCCTACCTTACCAAGTTGAAATAAATAGAGTTTAGATTCATTTACAGACCTGTGGAGGATGGTAGAGACAGGTAGGGCTTGAAAGTATTTTGTAAACAAGGTTATGTTAACTGGATAATGAGGCATTAGACGTCAGGGTGACTGCACTGTGTAAAGGGCATGAAGAGTCATTGATGGCTCTGTGAAGGTGAAAGAGAGAATCTGTTCTCACCTGACCCTCAGATGGGTCTTGAGACATATTGGTCAGTGTGACAGCTGGTCAACAGGTTGTATAGAACTAATTAGGGAGAAAGGGAAAAAAATAGTGTGAATTGGAATGGGGACAGAACAAAATGTTGCATCTACCTTGTGCTCCCCAAGGATGAAGTGGTGAATGTGAGAATGGGACATACGCTGGAAAATGTTAACACACGTGGAAACTAGAGCAGTTGAGGCACTCACCTTCCTGCTTAATTCAGTTGCTCATTACCTCTCTGGTGCATGGCTCAGAAATGGGGTTGAAACAGGAGCTGGAATGGCCAGTGTCAGAAAATCTAGCAGGTTCTTCTGCTACACCCAGCCCTTGCATGGAATGAGCAAAGAGCCAGGGACTGACATGGGCTGCGCTGTCCCCTAAGCCAGAGGCTTGTAAGTGCAGGGGGAGAAAGGAAGGGGGCTAGAGGCAAGAGGATCTGGAGGCTTTTGCTGATACTCACTTTGTGTCTGGCAGCTCAAGTGTTCAAACGATGGCTTCTCAGTCGTTGCTGACTACTTTGGTCGCGGCGTCTTCAATAAGCTCACCTTGATCACGGACTTGCCCTCGGGAAAGACGGCTACGACGATCGAGGCCGGCCTGCAGCGGGAGCTGCTCATCCACACCAAGCGCAGTACCTGACCCCAGGCCCTGTCCACACGCCCTCTCATATTGTACGGGGTCCCCCGCTGTGTCCTCGGCCACCTGTATTTGCCTTCACCCCTTGGTCCCCAATAAACCAGACTGGCCGCGCAGTGCCGCGCCCCGGCCCTCATTGACCGGCCCGGCCGGGCGGTGCTCGGGGCAGCGGCCGGGCGGTGCTCGGGGCAGCGGGCGGGGCCTCGGGGGCGGAGCTTTTCGAGCGCTGCCGCTGATGGGGACGCGCCGAGGGCGCCGGTCACGTGGAGAGGGCGGCGGAGGCGAGGCCGCCGGTCACGTGGTGGTTGCGGGGCTGCGCGGTGCTGCGCGGCGCTGCGCGGCGCTGAGGGCCGGTGGTGATGGCGGAGCCGGGGGCGGCCGCCGTGGGCCGGGGCCGAACGGAGTCTGGTGGGGGAGTCGACGGGGCGAGCGCCGACCCGCTGCTGCCGCGGGGAGAGAACGGCGTGGATAGCAGAGCGATCCGCGTGGGCACCCGCCGGAGCCAGGTAGGCAGCGGTAGGGCTGGGGTGCGGGGAGTGCTCCCGCCCGGGCACCCGGTTCGTCCCGGCCAGCGCAGGGTCTGCGTGCTTCTCGGGGCTGAGGAACGGCCTGAGCTTCCTGAGTTCGCGCGTTTCGACTCCTGCCTTGGAACTCCGGAAAGAAGTTTGGAAAGCGCTTCCTTCGGAACCCAGGAGACGGTCAGCTCTGTTAGCGCTGCCGCGGTGCAGGGGCTGGGGGCGACGGCGCGGGTCTCTCCCGGGTCTGGCTGTGACTGGGCAACTTGAAAGGTCTGTGCAGCTCTTGTAGGGAAAACCCCCCAAAGACTGATGGTTGCAGGCCGCTCAAAGGCCAGGGAAGGGACATATCCAGAGATAGAGGAGGTATCTCTTGCCAGCGGGCTACAGCAGGGAGGAGCAGCCTCGCAAAGGGAGATAAGCGACCCTCAGGCCTTTGCGCTGAGATAATCTGGTTCCTTTTGGTTCTAGGAAGAATTCCGTGCTGTCATGAAGGCATTTTATGTAGACATCAGGACAAGGGAGATAGCCGTGCATATATGCTACCTCATGTAGTAACTTGAGGCTTTTCGGGCACTTTACAAAGGGAGGCAGCTACTCACAGTAATTGTATTTGTAGGGAACTGCAGTCCTGAGAACTATGTTAATTACCGAAGTGTCCTGAGCCCTTCGGTGGGAGAAAAGCTGAAACTCATCTATAGTTGCTTGAGTCTGCTGCCGCTTGCAGAAAGATGATACACTAGTGATCGTATTTTACTTGCTTCTGGTTTTCTTACACAATAGAATGTTCTTCATGCAGTTTACTGCTTTGAGATTTGTTTATTGCTGTATGCGATGATGTAAGCTGTTACTTTTGTATGTGTGTGTTTGTAGAACCTCTAACTAGATCTTCATTCTTACAGAGGATAAGTAACTTGTATTTAATGCTAACTGTGGATTTTTCTACCAGCTCAGTGAAATCCTACTGGCTTCTCCCAAAGCTTGTAGTATTGGTAAAATTTGTACTCATAGAGAAAGCAGGAAGCTTTTTACTCTAACCTTAACCCTAGCCCAGTGTGCAGTATGACTTGTTCTTTCATCGCTGAGCAACAGAATAATGGTTTTGCTTACTTTTCTGCCCACTTGCTGATGAGCGGTCATCATTCAGCAGTTGTGTTCCACATATGTGAAACCAAGAAGTGAAAGCATGAGAATCATGATCTGTAGGTTTCTATTGTAGTCATTCTCCCTAACTTGATAAATTCATTGCAGTGTTTCATCAGTGGTTGCATCACAGTAGTGCTGGACATGAGGAGATGTTGTCGTGGCACTTTAGTCAATAGAAGTTCTTCAGTGAAGTGCTTTGGTCGTGATAGGGATTCACGCAGTTCAAGGAGTTTGTACCTATGAGTGATTTTACTTGAGGCAACCTATTTTTCATGCTTTTGATTTAGAGAGAATGTACTGGTCATGCGTGCCTGGCTGTCGAAGAATGGCAAAGCCTCCTTAGCTACTGTATGGACAATGTGCTCTTTCTTTAGGACTTTGTTTTCTGCTTCCTTGTAGCTGGCCCGGATTCAGACCGATAGTGTAGTTATGATGCTCCGTGAGCTGTACCCTGACCTCCGCTTTGAGATTGGTATGTTTTTTTTTGGATGTTGCCCTGGGGTAGATGGCAGCAGGAGCCAGTGGGTTATCTTTATGTGCAAGAGGTGTGTGTAGAGTCAGGAGGAGGAGGTCTATCTAAGTTTATCTAAGAGTGCCATCTGAATTCAGTTCAGTTGTGTGGCTGAGCAACTGCTGCTGGTGGTTTCTTCTAGGGGAGAAAGATGGATTTCATAAGCTCTTGATGATTTAAGTGCTGAGTATGCGAGGGAGATGGTGTTGTGTTGCTCCATTTGCAAACCTGGTATTGTTCTGGCTGTGCCCCACTGAGCATTAGGGCATTTTCTGGTCTGGGGCTCAAGGCTTTCAACAGGAATAACAGGAGCTCAGCCTTGCACTGAAGAGAATTGCTTTGTACGTGTTCACTGGCACTCGAGAGACAGACTGTGGCAGTTTCCATTGGGTCAGCTCTTCCCCAAACCTGCCCTCTTTCCCCTTGCTTTTGAGGACAGTGAAAGAAGTCTCAATTTCACTTGTCTTGAGTGCAGTGTATTTCTAGAAGTGAGCTGCTCTTGTATTGAGCTTGAGTCAGTGTTCACACAGTAGTGTGTGACTGCTCATGGCATTTTGCATAGATATTTTCAGCCTAATCTCAGTGCTTTTATCAAGCCTCACGTTTTACCTGTACTCTCTCTGAGCAGTGGCCATGTCAACAACTGGGGACAAGATCTTGGATACAGCACTTTCCAAGGTAAAGAATCTGTTCTTCCTTTATTCAAGAACTAATTGTATTTATGTTATTTTGGCTGATGCTTCTTTTGTGGTTCGTGTTCTTCCATTTATGTGTAGATTGGAGAGAAGAGCCTCTTCACCAAAGAGTTGGAAAATGCACTTGAAAGAAATGAGTAAGAGCTTCTTGTTTTGTCTTTCTCCTTGGCATTTGGTGCTCTTTGGACATATTTGGCTTGCTGCATAAGTGATCTACTTTCCTTCAGTTCTGGTACCTCTCGGGCTAAAAAAAAGTAATCCTTTGATAAGTCACTGTCTTTTCTTCCCGCTTTTTTCTCTCTTCCCTGGGCTTAGGCCATGTATTTTGAAGTGGAGTTGTTGTGTCATTTAGTCTGCTCCAGTTAGGTTTTCTTTTCTGATTTGTGTATTACATGCTGTAATACACAGGGAGGATGTAATCTCATATGATTCCTGCTTATGAATATATATTTTTAAAAATACGTTGCTTGTTGGTAGTAATGTATTGCAAAACAGATTTATCGTTGTCCTGTTAACATTTATTAACATATGCAAGCTAAATGTGCAGGAAAATTTGGCATGGGCAGATTGTGCTGTGTTCTGTGCAACTTCTCTCTACAAAAATCCTTGGTTCAGGTGCCTGAGCAGGGAGAGATTAGTACTGGTTTTGTGGGTTTGAGGTATTGGGGGATTTTAGTTGTTATTTAATCTCTCTTTCTTTTCAATATTCTGAGGAGGGTTTCAGTGGTGCCTTAGTTAAAGTGTGTTTATAAACAAAGGTATTCTTCTGCATCTCTGCCACATAGTTACATCATACTGCATTTTCAGTGAAGTTGGTGAAAAAATATTGGAGACTCAAGTATTTACAATTATGCTCAGTTCCTGTGTGACGAAGCAGGTAGACTGTGGTTTGGCTCACTGTTGCTTTAAGTTTGAAGGATAATACGAACCCACATACTGATGCATTTTGGTACAGTGAGTCTCTCTGTGCAAGCATCTCCAGCATCTCCCCCTCATTCGATTTGATTGTTTGTTAAGTGTCTTTCATCGCTGGGTAAGGGGAAAAGAGAGACAGAGAAAGGCGAAATAGCTTTTTAGGAGTAGCACAAAACCTATGTAGTAATCCTAGTTATGGAATTCTGAAATTGTTCTATCTTCTCCAGATTAATTCCCAGAGGGAGTTCAAACTTTTCTGTAGGTGACCTGCAGGCCTCTGGTAGATCGCCACATGAGCTCCACCATCTGTTGTCTGATTACTGTCCTCTAATTTTTAGAGTTGACCTTGTGGTTCACTCCTTGAAGGACCTGCCAACTTCTCTTCCTCCTGGTTTTACCATCGGTGCTATCTGCAAGTAAGTGTGGACATGAGGCTTGATTCTCTGAGGGTCTTGCATTTTATAGTGTTGGTAAAGGCAGCATAGGTCCTTTTAGGTGTTCGGAGTTTCCTGTGATTAATCTCCAAAACAGTGGAAGCTCTGGTGGAACACTGGAGCTGCCCTAGTGTTCCATAGCTAGCAGGTGTACTGAAAATTCTTGCTCATACAGTGATGATGGAGTATTTTGGAGCCAGAGGCAGTTCTTCTAGGAAATGATAGCAGAATTGTTGAGCGTAACAGCCTTGCCTTAAATGATATGTCAAGCATTCTGCACTTGCATTATTTTGCAGAAGGGAAAATCCACTTGATGCTGTCGTCTTTCATCCCAAAAACTGTGGAAAAACACTGAACCTCCTTCCTGAAAAGAGGTGAGTGGGAGAAGAGGGGGAAGACAGGTGTAAAAACAGAAGGGGTCAGTTGTTTGATACTTTCTATTGGCAAGTCAGTCAGCTCCTTACTTTATCCTGTAGTGGTTTTACTGTGACTTTTGTGAGCATTCCATAGACGTTAACCTGAACATACTTGCTGGAAAGAGTAACGCTGTCTCACGGGAATGCTGCATACTGAGTGAGGTTCATCTCTCAAGCCATGCTTGAGTGGCAATGCTTTCTCAAGTTAGAACCTTTCTTGCCACGATCTCTCGAGTGAATTCATGCTCCTTGGTATTGTGCCTGCTGCTGGGGAATGCATACAATGCAGACAGAGTGTCTGGTGCCGGATTTTGGCTTTCACGGACCTGAACTATGCTTTTGCTCTCACTCAGCCAGTTCTGATTTCTTCCTTGTTTTTTTGGCATCACTTTCTTTCATTTTTAATGACCTGTCTTTTCATGGAGGTTATTGGAATCTTTTGTCTGAGACAGATGAGGGAAGTTACTCAGATTAAGGTAGCTATTAGAAAGATTTTTTTATATGGTAAAATGAAAGAAATAAACTAGCTGTGACACAAAGACTTGTGCTTCTGTCCATTTGGATAGCAGGAAAATCACGTCTGGTTTAGGTTTCAGGTTACCAAGAGGAGGAAGCAGAAAGGCATACACTGATTTCTTCAATCTCATGACCAGTGACAGGACTCAAGGATACTGCATGAAGCTGAATCAGGGGAGGTTTAGGTTGGATATTGGGAAAAGGTTCATCACCCAGGGAGTGGTTCAGCACTGGAACAGGCTCCTGAGGGAAGTGGTCACAGCACCAAGCCTGACAGAGCTCAAGGAGTATTTGGACAACGCTCTCAGGCACATGGTGGGATTCTTGGGGTGTCATGCACAGGGCTAGGAGTTGGAACTCAGTGATCCTGATGGGTCTCTTCCAAATCAGCATATAATATGATTCTATGAAAAGAAGTGAACAGCATATATCTTGAGAAAGGAACTGCCCAGACTCACAGACTCACTTTTCTGTGGTTTCCAGTTATATGCTCAAAGGTCCTGTGCTTACTGCATTTCTCTCTTTGATGAAGTTCCTCCGTTTTAGTTATTTCATCACTTAGTTGTCTGGCTTTGGTTCATTTTTGGGCAGCGGAGTCTCTTTTCTGTGAAAAATGTTGTCTTTCAATGAGGTTTCATCAGTCCATGGCAGTGGCTAGGGACTGCTCTCCAGAAGCATATCCTGTAAATTGGCTCCTTGGGAGTTGCTTCAGATACACTTTATGCTAAACTTCACGGGGTGGTTTTCTTTCTTCTAAAGAGATACAAATCGTTGACCAGTTTTTAGATCTTCATTTCACTAAAAAAAAAAAAAAAAGTTACCATTTGTTTCCTTGAAACTTTTGTCGTATATCTGACTGGAGGTAATTGTTAGGAGTGTTCTGGATTTCAGTGATTTTATTTTTCTCTGCAGTGTGGTTGGAACCAGTTCACTTCGGAGAGCGGCTCAGCTCAAGAAGAAGTTCCCTCATTTAGAATTCAGGGATATTGTATCCTTTCCTGGCAAGTCATGGGAGCTGGGTAAAGCTGCAAACAGGAAAGTAAAACTTTGTGTAAAATCCAGATTCGAGGCTGATTTGTACCACCTGACTTACAAGAACAAACTGCTTTCTCAAAGGCTGCTCTCTGCTACCCTGTTCTGAGGGGGATGTAGCACTGTAGCCATCCTGTCCTCTGCTTTCTCATGAGGCTGTGAAGAAGCAGCCAGCCTCGATCTAGCTGGGGTTCAGTGTACAGATGAATTGTATGTCATGCAGTGTTTGAAAAACTGCATGACAGTGCCTCCCATGTGTTTGTCACGGGCGTGTGACCAAATATTGCTGGGTTTCCAGTAACCCTGGGTGTGGTTTGGACCACTGGTTCCGATGTGGGTGACTGAACTACTGAGAAAGGGCATTGTTACTTCAGTCCTAGGAGCAGAGTTCTTTGCAGTGCAGAAGGAGTTGGGTGCTAATAGTGTACTTCAATGGTGTGCATATCTTTGTAGACTCAACACTTGAATTAATATTCCATAATACTTGGCAAAATTTTATTTTAAGAAACAATTGTCCATATTTAACACTTCTTTCAGGATGGTACTGACATTCTCATTTGGAAACTGTTGAATTCTGTACGGTCTGTAAAGACTCAAGTGGTTATAGGATTGTTTGCCTGCTGTTTCTATGCTTGCTTAATCACTTCTACAGAGAGGAAACTTAAATACCCGTTTAAAGAAGCTAGATGAGAAGGAAGACTTCAGTGCCATCATCCTGGCTGCTGCTGGGCTGAAGAGAATGGGCTGGGAAAATCGCATTGGCCAGGTGAAGTGCAGCAAAGCAGAAAATACCATTCTCTGCTGAACTATCAACTGTTTGCCTTTCAGACCTTGTAGTTGTCCTGTCCAAGATAAGCATGCAATCTGCTGACTCCATTGCCATGTTAGCTTTGATTTGTAGCGCTTCAGAAAGGAGTGGTTGGGTTTTTTGTTTGGCTGTTTTTTTTCTTCATACAGAAATTTTTCATGTTCAGCTTTCCGTGGTTCAGTAACAGTTTGTAATCTGATCATCTCCTAGCACTTCACAGCACTCGTGTTTAGCAACGCAGCAATGTGCAAGACTGAGATTTTAGTGATTAGCTAATTCACAAAGTATTACACTCCAGTTGATGGAAGGTGCATTATCTTGCTTTAGTGGTGTAAACACTGAAGCATGGGAAGGGAGAGGCAATATTTCTTTGGTCTGACATGAAATCAATTGGTATTAGAGACAGGAATCTGGCTCTTTTTTGCTGTACTGTGAACAGTGCAACTTAACTTTTGATTTTACTTTCTTCCAGCTCCTAGGCCCTGAAGATTGTCTGTATGCTGTTGGACAGGTACTTTACAACCTTTGTTCCATAAGCCGTGCTTAAAGGGCACTCAGCAGTATGATATATCTGAGTAGTTAACTGTGCTGAAGACTTCTCATTTCTTGGTTACCAGAAAAGTACTTTGATCTCTTTTGTTGGCTGTCACTGCTTTAGGCACAGCTTGTCAGAAGAATGGGAGTCTGCTCTCCTACCCAGTGTGGTAGGGGCTGATTCCTATCAGTAATAGAAAAACAGTAAATGAGAAAGGTAATGCATGCACAGCTACAGTGGGGCAACACAGCAGATATGGGGCAGGTTCTGGCAGGGTCAGTATTATGCTGCACCAGGATAACTGTGCAAAGCCACTGCAGTGCCTTTGCTCTGTGATGCTCCCTCCTTTGTGCATGGTGTCCTGACTCCTGCAAGGTGGAGCTGAAGTACTTGTCTTGGAGCACATTCTCAGTGCTCCTGTTTTCAGGTGGGTAAACTGTTCCAGTCCAAGGTGGCTGCATGGCTGAGTTTACGCAGGATTGCCCTGCTAGTATCAAACTTGCTAAACCAGAGCTGGTGATCCGTTAGTGATTGCAAGTGACGGATCTGCACATTCAGTCTGAAAAAGTGATTTTAAGCATGCATTTGTCAAGTACAGTGCAGAGTTCTAGAATGGTTTGAGGTGGCAGCATGATCTTTAACACTTGGCTGAATAACTCCTGATCTTCTGTTTATAGCAGCTACTGTAGGACAACTCTGCAGCCAGTGGAGTTGTATAGTAATTAATTTCTGTAAACATCGCTCCCTTAATGAAAAGGGTCCGAGCCTCTGAGTTCTGTTTTGTGATCAATGCTGAGTACATGTGCAGATGCATGAAGTTGAAGAATTCTTATATTCTGTTGTGTGTTTCTTCTTCTAGGGGGCCTTAGCAGTGGAAGTTCGTGCCAAAGACCAAGAGATACTGAATATGGTATCTGTCCTGCATGATGCAGACACCGTGTTGTGCTGCATTGCTGAGAGAGCCTTTATGAAGCGTTTGGTAGGTCTGGCACCCTTGCTCTGCCTGCAGCAGTAAATACTGATCTGCTAGTTGACTTGATGCCATAGTATGGGAAATCTGTTACGCTTCTCTAAAGCTGCAAAGGAGAGTACTTCTGAATTGAAAAGGGCCAGAAGAGTGATGGGCAGGCTTGTGTGCAGCCTAAACTTTTCAGAGGCCTCTGCTTTGAATGTGTTGGGTAGGAGCCTCAGTGTCAGCTGCTTTGTGTTTTAGGAGGGCGGATGTAGCGTCCCTGTTGCTGTCAACACCCTGCTGAAGGATGGCCAGGTGAGGAATACTTTGTATTTTTCATGGATTATTTCTGAAAACCTATTCTAAGTGTCTGCATGTTCCCATATCTTTTCCTGAAGATAATTTCAGCAGTTATCTTTATAGCCAGTTAGAGCAGATAGCCTCTTGACTTGACCCTTCTGTGTTTGTGTCCAAAGCAGTAGTACAAGAATGGATCTGGCTACTGAAGCTGTCTTTCAGAAAATTCCCTTATAATATATACCAGATTCACCCCTCCACCCCCGCTGCTTATTTAGTGTTGTCCTGAGATCTGAAATTATTGCCTCTGACCCTACCAAACCTGTTTTTAGACAGTGGAGTGTGATTAAGGAGGTGGGAAACTAGAAAAAACTTCAGCCTTTTCCTTGAGAAGTTACATCTTCCCTAACAGGGATTACTTTTCTTATACTTGTATTGTACTGCTATTCATGCTGATCCCACTGCATGACAAAAGCCTTTCCCTCCAGACGTAGCTTTGTATATTGGGTGGCTTTTTTTAAAGAGGGGGTAGTTGGCTGCTTGTTTGTTTGTTAGTGTGGTATTAATCCATTCTGTATATTTTTCCAAGTTGTATTTGACAGGAGCAGTCTACAGCTTGGATGGATCTGATAGCCTGAAGGAGACCATGCAGACCAGTGTTAGTTATCCCCATCAGGTACGTGAGCCATGGTGGCTTCAAAATTCAAACCTGAAGCTAAATGACAAAAACCAGACCTTTAGAAATAGATTATGTTTGGTCTGGTTTCTTGTAAGCTGTAACAGTACACTGTTCTTGAGGCTCCTCAGACTAGATTTTACCCTGTTTCATGGGTGTCTTTTAAGTCCTTGCCCACTGTTTTCCTGCTGCCTTACTTTGAGGTGTTTATATTTGCAGAATGAAGACGGACCGAATGATGATGTGCAGCATGTTGGCATCACGGCCAAGAACGTTCCTGGTCAGGCCCAGGAAGCTGCAGAGAACCTAGGTGTTGAACTAGCTAGTTTACTTCTGAGCAAGGGAGCAAAGCATATCCTTAGTGTGGCAAGGCAGCTCAATGATGCCCGCTGAACCTGGGGTGTGGCCAGCAGGAGAGCTACAACTCTAGCTACAAGTCTTTGCAGCTACATCATGATCCTCTGGAGGGATTTATTTCAACATTAACACCAGTCTTACCTGATGTTTGGGTGCAAAAAACCTGAAATATGAAGTTAACTAACTTGAGTAGTTTCAGCTCTTCAGAATTTTCATCCCGCTGCACATTTCTCTAAATTGTTAAGTGTCTCTTTGAAGTATTGTCAACAATCTTTGTAGCTAGGAAGCTAAAAGAAAAAATTAAAAATAAAATAAAAGCCTTTAAGTGTTCAATTCCATTTAGGAGCAAAATGCTCATTAGGTTATAATTGGAGACTAGGCTGTGCAGGTACTAAAATGCTGAGTGCTTTCAGGGGTCATTTATTTGGGCCTTTTTATTCACTGGATCACCGAAGGCTCCCGTTAGGTTCCTGATACCATGTTCCTTATATAGTAAAGTAGCAGAGATGCTACATTCACCCTTAGTCTTAGTTAACGTTAATTAAGTTCGCCATTATCAGTTAGATGCAGATTTGCCAATTGGTCAGTATTAAATTAGGGAGCGGACAGCCATTTTGGTTTCCCTTGTATGTTTGTCCACAAAGGTCATGAGAGCCAGTTTATCTAGGCTAGTGAAGGGGGAGCAGAAGGAGAAGCCCAAAGTTCAATTACTGTGGCTTACTGCACTCGCTACAAGGTCACCATCCTCTCAGCAGGGTTTGAGTGTTACAGTGCCTTGTAGAAACACTGAAACTGCACCGTATTGGGGTCCTGTTTTGTAAATAAAGCAGTTTTATTTTCTAGGCAACGTCCACTGAATGTAACAGAGGTAAGTAAGAGTTAAATTAACAGGTCCTTACGGAGCAGCTTTCGCTCTCAGTGTTTAACTGGCCTCGGGCCGGTTCCTGCCCCCCCCCCC